>JBBKCR010171716.1:0-15234 GCA_037577295.1 Ladigesia roloffi | reverse complement strand
CTCCCTTAACCATCAAAAGGTCATTCAGATACAAACACATGTGGCTGATCATACCCGAAGGCCTACCAAGTACCAACAAAAAAAAAAAAAGTGAAATTTAACTTGAACTGATTCTAATGTGTACAGCAGATCAACACTTTACTGTTTCTTTTATTTACTTTTGGTAATAATGTTGTTGATGTAGTTTGATTCATGTGGAAATAATGTACACAACGGAATCAAGGAAATTCAGTGTATGCATGTTTTTCATTACATATTTTTGGGAATTCTTTGCCAAGTTAATTTCTTTCACTGCGCTCTCTCTCCCATCCAGCCTGTGTTAAATTATCCTCACCCTTGCGCCTCTTGCCAAAGACAGTAGAGCTGTTTTTAAGGCAGATATGCATCTGGACTTTCTCAAGCACACTCCTCTAGCCCCTTATTACTAATCAAAGCCGTTATACTTAAAGCAGAGTGTTGGAGGAGCTTAGGTTCATGGGAAAACGGGTAGAATGTTACCGTCTGGCAACACACTACCCACATGTAACCAGACCATGCAAGAGAACTTTAATTGGACTAATTGTATTTTTGTGGCTTCAGCCAAATTCCCACATGAGCACAGCTGTGGATTTGAGGTGTAGAGTGTGTAATGAGTTTAGTTGTTGTGTTACTCCTTGTTATTCCTCAGTAACCAACGACCCCTGTGATTAGACAGGACAAACTACAGCCTATAATATTGTACTTAATATGTACAAATATTTCCAAAAATTGTAACTAGCAGTGCTCTGCCTTCATCTTGGGTCATAAATGTGAGTGTCATTTTAGCTGTACCAGAAAAAATTGCAAAAAATTGTAAATGACGAGCATAGAATTCACGGCGTCATTACAATAATCACATTACAAAAATGTTTTTTACGATAAAATAGATCCACTTACGTGGATATTATCAGTCTTGTGAGCTCCGTAACTGACTGTATACATTTTTGTGTGGATAAAACTGTACCCTACAGGCACTTCTCAAGCAGAAAAAGGGGGCATTCAAATCAGGAACAAACAGGGAGCCCAGTGATGTGCAAAGATAAATGAAAAGAATGATCGGGGAAAGGAAAGACGGTGGATGGAGAGCCAGCTGCAGCAGAACACGTGACATGGGCAAATGAACTGAGCACCAGACATTCGAAAAATTGTTAAAAGGGTGATAATTCCATTTTTTGTTCTTTAGCTTTTCATTTTCATTTTCAAAATGTCATATTGTCAGGAAACCCTTTCTTTGTAAGTACACCACGCTCAATCAGTTGGAGTCCTTGAACAAGCCTGTAGTGTTAGGTGCTGATAGCTTGGTGATTTGGGCATTCGCCCTGCAATCAGGAAGTTTCCCACGACTGCTAAGCACCAATGAGGTTTGGGTTGGGGTGAGGTTTCAATGGAGGCGGATTTGCTGCATGCATGCTAAGTCTCTTCCTTTTATGGGGTGGGGATGATTGAAAACCCCTGTTGAATTTTGAATCTTTTGTGAAAGAATCCAGTCCACTTAACCGATAGAGGAACACACACTAATCGAAATCAAGTGAATTGTCAGCGCATAGACAGACTGCTCAGATTTCCAAAGATGTGTGTAATCCTCTTATTGATTTTGCGAAAGATTCAAGATTCAACAGCACTGAGTGAATTATTATTTAGATACATTTGGGGGGTGCACGTCACCAGTATCAATATTATATTATAGGATTATTTTGCTAATCAAGTATTCACATTATATTTAGTGTCAACTCCCTTGCTTCAACAACCAATCAACCAACCAACCCACAGTACATACCTGCACATGCCTTGACCCTGGCTGGGCTGTTTATGCCATGACCTCCAGAGAAATCCCCCTTTAAACATTATTTCCAATATCATTCAGATGAACTCACTGTTTACAGATCTCGAAAACTACATCTCTGCTTGATATACATTTCCAGAAAGTACAGCAGCATGAAAAAATACTTCAGATGAGGGCTTGCCGCAAGGAGGTCTAGTTAATGTCAGTAAAATGTGTCAGTTTCCTGCATTCAGTCACCAAAGTGAGAGTGTTAACAGTTTCATTCGTGAGCCATTTATACAACCACCTACAGGGTAAGAACCCACATGTCTATAAAGTAACCGGGGTTTTAGTGTGTGTGTGTGTGTATGTATGGGTGTGTGTGTGTGTGTGTGTGTGTGTGTGTGGATACCTTAAAACATGCGTTCATTTTCATTTTGCCTGCTGAAATCACTGCTTTCCCCAATGGCTCATAACAGGGCCCACTGTTTTTCTAGCCTTTAACCTGCCCTTCTCCTCTCCCACACTTAGTCTCTTATAAGTCTCCTGACCCTTCATTATCTTCTAGCCCTCATTAAGAGAGTCACTGGCCTCCACATTTTCATTTCAGGTTAATATGGAGGCCAGTGTTTGGACCACCAGGTGCTCAACTGCATTGTCGAGAGGTTGTGTCCCCGACCGGAAATTGCGGTTGTGTGCTTAAGGAAAGAACCCGGGAAGGTTAATAATTTCATCCTCAATGAGTGCTTCTAGTGCGCCGTACGGAAACTGGAAAGGAAACAAGTGCTTTCTGAGAACAATTAACTCAAACTAACCAAAACATGCAAGTAATTCCATGCCAATCTATATTCATTTCATTGAAATGTCCAGGCTAGCCTTCACAGCCCTTTATCTCACGATAATGGGCTGTTTCCTAGGCTAGATCAGCGTATGAAACCAAAACTCCCCTAGTTTGTAGCATTACTTCTAATCAAACCGAGTGTATTTTGCTTGGTCTGAGTTCAGTTATTTTTATGGTCATGCTGTTCCAGCGTCCGTTGGTAATCATTTTCATACTCGTACACATCTGTTCGATGCCTCCACGCAAAGAGGGGCCTGGTCAGAGGCAATTCGTTCAAAATACAGTCTGAAATCTGGCTTTACCTCGCTGCTGAGTGGCTGTTTTGAACATGTGTGAAAAATGCTAAGCTCATCTTAAGGATCTGCACTCCAGACTATGGTCGCTGTGGCAGTTAAGCCCTCTCAATTATGTGTTCCATCAGCACTCCTGTTTGTAAGACTCAAAGCAGTCCTTCCATCTGTATAAATATCCGGATCCATGTGACAAGACATAAATTTCATAAAACATTTTGGATATTGTCTTCTACAAATGGCCATGTGTCTTGTCTTCTCATCTAGAATCAGTCTGCTGAAAATTACATCAAACGATAAATCTATTTTTTAAAGCATTTTTGTGCATTTTAAGTGTTTACTGAGTGTCATTATTTTCACAAAATGTACATTTTAAAATGACTCTGATCTACATTTGATAAGTAATGGCAGAAAGAGGTGTAGTACAAAGGTAAGAGCAGCAAAATTAAGAAAACAATACAATAGAATTAAATAACAAAATAGAATACAGCACTCTTACCTTATGCTTTTTAACTCATGCACTAGCACTAGCATGGAGTATATTGTCTAATCAAAAGTGTATGTAAATATTTCAAAGGTATTACAATTTTCAAAGAAATTGTGGTCTAATTCTTGTATAGCTTGTCTGATAATATAGATTCCAAAAAATGTGCATTCAGTTAAAATATACTACAATTTTGACTTATTTTTCTTACACTGTTGGCCCCCACTGGATGTCATATTTATCAGACAGTCCATTGTTCCAACTGTGATGGCAGCGTCTCACTTTCTTTCACTTTTGGTTTCCTTTTAGTGGAAGTCCTCAAGGGAATCAGTTGTTGCTTTTGTTAGTTCGGTGCTTGTTGATTTGTTCATGTCTATCAGTAGCAGTGTCCAGCATCAATGGTGCTAAATATGTCCCAGGGAAAAAGCTGAATTTGAGAAAGAGTGGCTCCATAAAATTCAACCCCAAACAACTAGTGTCTTACAATTAAACCCAAATCAATAATAATTCATTTATATTATTAATTATACAGTTACAGTTAATTAAGTGAACTGTTGAGTTAAACTGTTTTTCAGTTATGTGTGTCATATACTGATGGAATTTGTAATGAACAGAAAGTGGCTTACCTGAGAATAGTGACACCTTTGTAGCGTGAGCTCAAGCACGGAGAGACGCGAGAGAGCTGTTTACTCACGCGGTTTATTCTGTGAACGCTCTGCAAGTAAGTAACCAGAATTCCAGATTCACATACACACACAGCAATCTGAGTACTCACTGTTTGAAGAGGCGAGAGAGGGTGATGTCGGCATCTGAACACAATGACTGAGCACTGAGGACGCTTCCACTTCCTGTTTATATACCGTGACACGCGATTCCTCTTGACCTTGACGAGTCATGGGCTGTGTATGTGTCAATGTGTGCTAGAAACAAAATTATTCTGGATATTATTACTATCAATTTAAAAATTAAAAGATTTTCACCTCATCTGTGTGAGGGCTTTTTTCCATGAACTGCTGTTCTCAACTGCTATAGCTTCACACATGTCATGTACACCAACATGTCCCAGACTGCAAGGTTCAGAATGCTATAGCCAACAACAGAAAAATACATAGTTTCTGTTATAATCCTCCCTTTCAGTGGATTTCTTCTTACACTCCTGTAGAGAAGTTTCACAATTAAAATGTTATTGCAAGCAATAATCATTAACCAGTAAAGTTGTGAGTAAGAATCATGAGATTGCTTCTATATTTCAGAGAACAGAGAAAAATGTACTCCTTATGGATTCAATAACATGCAGACATGTGTTACAAAAAGGGACTTTTTAAAGAAGTAGTTCAGGAAGTTGTGGATCTACCTCCTATGTTGTGTAAAAATCCCTGATTATTTTGAGCCATTTCAGTATGATTTTCCTGCAGTTTTTGAACACAGCAGATTTTGAATTTAGGCCAGAGCCAAAGCTTTGATAACCCTGAATCTAAAAGCAGTAATCACAATATCATGGAACTGATCCTTTAAGGACCTTGATTGTTATTTCAGTGGGCATTATAGAATCAGAGGATTTCTAAACGGCCCTTCCACTGTAACACATGAATCTACTTTGTTTTTCATCATGTTCTCTGAAAACCTTCATCTTCAAGGTGCCTGAAAGATCTTGCGATGTCTTCAGGATGAGTGCCAAAGCTTTCAACCGCTTAGCGAAACAAAGCCCAGAGAAATTAAACACACTGTTAATAGCTTGATGGTCTAATAAACAAGCAGATTGTTTCTGAAGGGTGTGTCATGCTTTTGTGATATTGCCAAGTAGCCACCAGCCGGGACCTTCTCTGGTTGCAAGCTTACTGCAGTCCTCTAAAAGAGAAGAGGAGGTTCTTCTGTTTTCATTAGACCCCCTCATCTTGAAAACACAATTCCACAAAGGGATGGGTGGAAGCAGGGTTGGGGAGGGGGTTGTGTGTCGAATAAGGAATGTCATGTTCAGATGTTTGGTTCACGTACCCCAAATAAAATCAACCCCAAGTTCTTCCAATCTCCATTCATCATACACACACTAAAAAGACTTCAGTAACAAATCACAGTAGCTTACAGCTGTGCAGATGGCCACACTGATATATTGTCCATCTACTTATGCTTCATTGTCATTTCCTCCTTTACTTATCGTGGCTGTAATGGCAAACATGGATCACAATAAAGGTTTGTTTCACATTCAGGCATTCTGGGAAAGTTCCCTCAATTACAGAAGACACAGGGGAGTGCTAACGACGTGAGAGGTGGACTTACTTGGCCATGTCAGGGGCCGCAGCCCTGGGACCACTTAGTGCTAAGGAACTTGTGTTTGCAAGACCCCCTTACACTCCCCCATCACTGTTTTCAGGTCAGTCCTAAATCAAGTCTCCATCAGCTCCCAGACGCTTGTACAATGGGGTCTTGTTTTCATTTGGCCTACATTGCCAAGAATGTACATGTAGACTTTTTCAGGTTATGGGCTCGCTGAAACTGCAGCATTACCTTGAGATTTGTCAAAGGCAATAGCCCAGCACTGTTTGCTCTTAAATAAAAAGCAACTGGTCTTAATAATGCTAATCCTAAAACACTACATAAATAAGAACAGCTTGAAAAGTCCTTTGACAGTTTTTGGTCTCAACTCTGCTGGAACAAGACCTCACTCCACAACTGTTCACCATCAGTTAGATGCACTAAATATTGTGGACCAGAGGTATTAGGGTTAGGCTTTAATTTCAGGCCGTAAATGTCAAATCACAGTCACAAAATAAACACATCCTTATAATAATGCTGCTTTCTGCAACATCAAACTAATGACATAACCCAGAAAGCCATTCTGGATTAAACACTGGTATCTCAATCTTGTTATAAGGCTTCCACATTTTACTTAACAGGCAGTAACAGACAGATTAACAATATATTTTACCTTAATTAAATGCACAGTCATTGACATTTGTATTACTGCCAGAAAGCACTGACTTTTCCTTCACAAAATTAGTACCATTCGTTGCAAAACAAAACATGATTGGTTGATTACTCTGGACTAATGTGGAAGGTGGTTAATCTGAGACTTATCTATTCTTTTCAGTTGTAGTATTTATGTAGTTTATCTTTCCAATCCAAATCCTAAGGCCTTCTCTAAAGGCCTTGTAGGCATTGGATGTTCACATCTTGTCAAAAGAGTGGTGCAGGAGATTGAGACCGCATACAGTTACAGATTAAAGCAGTATATTGTCCAGGTATTTACTCTTTATATATGTATTTTAAACATAATGACCATAATTACTGAAAATATGGACAAAAATACATAACATAACTAAACACTCGCTAGTCATACAGTTTGCACAGTGCTAAGTGGTGCCGGTTAGCTTTTTAGCCTTTACCTACATTCGCTTCTTAAGTCCAAGCAAAAGTAAATTAGCAAACATGCCTTGCTTGATCAGCTGCTTAATGGGACAACATGTTCTCTTTGCTGTGAATGGAAGTCAGGTATTATCTTTGTTCTGCAGGGGGAATTATCGGCCTATGATGGCCCTAAAACAGTGATGACAGATTCATTTAGAATGAATCATTGGAATGTTGGACCTTCACTGAAGACCATAATCAAAAATGAAGAGGCAAGGCTTCTTCCCTGGAGGCACCAGCTTGGTGTTTTTGAACTATGAGGAGCGTGTTAGCGTGAATGTCTTTGCAAATGTGAAGAATGGGCCGCTCTACATTTCTTCCTGTGGGTACACATCTTTCGACAGTCTCTCAGACTGCAGGCCAAATCCGTCTTATCCCTGCGGAAGTGTTTGGGCAAACTGATTATGTGTGTTTGGGACACGCGATCCAGAGCGCTGAGTGTGTGCTAATGACGGATTTCAGCTTTTGTGTATTCGTTGATTCCTGAAGCTTTCTCTGTGTAATCTATGAAATCACAGCTTTGGTCCGCTCATCAGGCGCTGAAAACAGCAGGTTCAACTCCAGCCCAAATCTCACGCCATCAAAATAAATATGTGAAATTTAGCGAGCAGTTAAAATAAACAACTGTAACCTGGCTGGGTTTTTATTCCATTATTTTCTTTATTCCTTTATAAAGTGTCTACTAAATATTAACAGATGCATGGTCACAATGAGAACGAGTACTCAACATTTGTTATATGGACTCAATTATTGGGACAACCCTATTCTTCAGGCTAGGCCGCTTATTTACAGTGAAGCGCAATCTTAATACTTCAGCATACCAAGATATTTTGGACAACAGATACAGTTTAGGCCCATTTCTATTGTATGTCTCAGTGCACAAAGCAAGCTCCATAAAGATATGGCTGAATGAGTTTGGTGTGGAAGACATTGACTGGCCGGGACAGAGCCCTGACCTCAACCCCATCCAACACATTTGGGATTAATTGGGACCGATATTATGAGCAAGACATTCTCATCCAACTTTAATGCTAATAAATGCAATGAATTAAAAGAAAATCGCACAGAAACACCCCATTATCTTGTTGAAAACCTTTAAGGGAGAGTGGAAGCTGTGATAGCTGCAATGGGGGGATATATTGGAATGCAAAGCCTTTTTGGTCTTTTTGTCCAGTGTCCCAATACTTTTGTCCATATAGTGTATACAAAATTCTAAACATATACATTGTGCTTCGTCTCACTGGCCACTTTATAAGCCTCACCATATAGACCTGTTGCCATGTACAATTCATCCAGTCCCCAATACCATCATCGGTCAATTTCTGACCCCAAAACTACAGTTGGCCAGATATGTGGAATTTGAACCATTCTAAACACAGCAGTTATTGAGCTTTTACACTCACGTCAGTGACAATCCTACGTTGACACACTAAATTTGCTCAGATACTGACCACAATCAGTGTTGTAAGAGTGGGCCACATTATAACTTATACAGGTTCAAGGGCTATTTACCATCAAGTGTTAAAGCCCATAGTCTAATAGTCCTTTTTGAACGCATTAGTTGTCTGTAAAAAGTATTTGCATGATGTGTTCAGATACAGTCAAGACATAATTGTAAGAACTTGACATTATGGATGTTATTTTCCAATAAATCTCCATTTCTGTGCAAAAGTTACATTTGGATGCGCACTTTACATGGCTTCACCCTTCTGTTTCTCTGTATTTGCTGTATTCTCTCTGTGTTTTACAGGGACACCTCAATGTAATGACTCAACTTTCCATCTTTGCAATTCACAAATCCCCCTGTATGATGAATATGCAGATACCTGCACCAAACACACCTATGTTATATAGTGCCTCAGGCTGATAATGTTTTCAAAGACTGATTTGTTCCCCTATTGACTACAGATGCATTCTTTGTATGTATAATATGACCCTTGAACTTGTACTTGTTGATGAATATATGAATACAATTATATATACATGAAAACACACAGTATTCATGCATATAGCTGAGAATAAAGTTTACTTTGACATTTTTGCTAACTTTTATGACATTTCATCAGTTATTTTCTGAAACTGGAAAAGGTGCAAAGGTCAAATTTCTCGATTGGGGTGGGCCTAGTGACATGTTAATTTAGCACAAACAATTTTTACTATAGCCAACTAGGCCAACTTTGCTACTTGCTACCTAAAATGAATGGTGATCTATATACGTTTCCTAAGTGTTCATATGTTTGGTACAGAATTTATGTCAAAACATTTTAATGGTCTGGGTCCTATGTACATCTCTGATATGCCCAAGTATATATTTATTTTAGGTCTTTAAGATCTGCAAGAGTTGGACAGTTCTTCCAAAATCAGACATGGTGAAATTGCATTTATTCACTACGCAGCTTGTTGCTGAAACAAGTTGCCCATTATCAGTTCTGCTGTGACTTTAGCTAGCTTTTTCTTTTGCACTTTTTTATTTTATGTATTCATTTCCTTCTTTTATCCCTCTCATTTCCTCATTTTACTTTATTCTAATTTTTATTGATCGTGGACAGTTTCTGTAAAGTATATTGAATGGCCTGTGTATGATATTGTGCTATACAAATAAACTTGAACTTGAATTAAACTTGAACTAGCAGATGGTAAAATGGGTGTTATGGCAAAATAATTGTAGATAAAAAAGGTTTATTTGGTAGCAATAATCTGAACATATTTCTTAATGGGCAAGATGATTGCTTACAAATATTGTGGAAAAACAGATGGGCTGCAGTTTCCTCGGAACACTAACCTTGCTACGAGATTCTAATAAAGTGTACGAAAGAGAAAGCTGAGAACCAGGAGATTTATGATCAGGGCAAAACACCTTTTAAACTAAAGGGGTGATGAGTGTGTAGCAAGGCAGTTCATCTTATGAACTGTGGGCTTCATGAGGAATGCATAACAAGAAGCAGAACGTGTGAGAGAGAGAGAGAGAGAGAGAGAGAGAGAAAGAAAGTCAGAGAGAGAGAGAGAATGAGACAGAGAGAGAGGGAGAGAGAGAGAAAGAGAGTCAGAGAGAGAGGAGGAGAGAGAAATATATATAGAGAGAGAGGGAGAGAGTGAAAGTGAGAGAGAGGGAGGGAAAGAGAGAGAGTCAAAGAGGGAGAGAGAGAGAGAGAGTGATTTTGCTTGGTTGTTTGAATCAAAATCACTTATGTGAAATGTCCCTGTCATGCTCCAGTTGCGAATATTCAGTCCAAAAATATGGTCAAGAGTATTTTTTGAGGTTTGGCTGCATTTCGCAAACTAGCTAAAAAAAGCAGTTTGCCTTGTATTTGTAATCTCACACTAATATGTACACACACACTCAGTCAAATTCCTGGAACCAGGTATTGTGTGTTAGCCAGTAGATTATTGAAACACCTGGCCTGGACCTGGTCAGTTTTTAGAACTGTATCAACAGATGGCCTTTAACGACACCCCCGTGTACATTATAACCAGAGTAAAGTCTTGTATCTCCATATTTTTCATTTTTATGCTTTATGCTCTAATACGTGCCCCCTACACTGTGTCATGACAAATGGATCAACAGAGCTGGTATAAAATCACATATAACTAATTCTTGTTCAATTAAATTACATAGAATGTTAAGGTGATTTTTAGTTCTCCAGTGAAGTTGGAGATCAAATTAAGATCATATCAGGGGCATACTTGAACTGAAACACGGCCCTGGACTATCTTCAACAGGTGTAGAGTTGTGGTTTGTGAGGGGGGGTTACACAGCGGTCAGCCTCTCCAGAATGTGCAGATCGCCAGTCCGCCTCTGGATCATGTGCATGTTGACCTGGCCAGTGCTGCTAGAAAAGCAAATCTCAACAGATTGCCGTAAAATATCTAAATTCCTTCTGGCCAGCAACAAAGGTTCAGAGCATTTTGTTCTAATATGATAGTGTATTTTGTATGTAGTATTTCCAGAATATTTCCCACTATTATTTTGAATTTACTTTACATTTTATATTGTTCTTTTTTATATTTTGTATTTTCTGTGTGTGTCTGTGCAGTTGTTGTCTAAGCAACAGCCACTGAGATCAATACTGTTTTCTCATTCTGATTCGATTGTACTGCAGAAGTAACATTTTTCTTCTTTAGCCGCATGCTATCATTACAAATTAGCATCTCAAATATTGTACAGTAATCTATAAGATTTTTGCTGATGTCTTATTTGAAGATGTATAACTGACTCTTTTTGCTCCAAATTTATGTGCTTAGCACACTTGTACAGAAAGCAAACAAGCAAGACAGGTTATGTGTGGTTTGAGGCAAGTGTTTGATGATTTTGGTGTTTATGCAAAGCCTATTCGCAACTAAGAGTTATCTTAAGGAACACTGAACACTTACAGCGTCTTGACTGACTCATTTTGGAGTGCAGGAAAACTAAACAAATTTTAATTAATAGAGACCATTCCCACAGTCCCCGTCCAATGGCATCTGTTGCCAGAAACAGCCTTTATCTGCTAACGGTTCTCCAGAGCTGCCATTATTTATGTTGACACAAACTCAGCCCTCTCAACAAACACCACATATGTTCCCAAAATGTTCTCTCTGCTCACTCCCGTGCTTCACTTTTTATTCACAGGGTCTGGCTTGTTTAACACTTCACTGATTTCTGGACAGAGAACGGGAAAATGGAGTTGTATGTAGAGCATCAAGAATTGTAATTTAAAAAACGAAAATAAACAGGCATTCGCTGGAGCGAGTCACATGGTCTCTGTGTTTTCTGATCTATTCTTTACAGCTTTATTTGTTGCATGTAAACTCCATGGCAACTCATTCTGAGGCCCACAGTCTAATCCGGCTTGAAAAAGTCCATGTCATGGGCAGGGAGTGGGGTCACATTAACACATTTTACAGTGTCTGGCTGGCACCTCAAGCTCCCTCCCCTACTCCTACAGTGCATAAACTAACTACACTACACTGCAGAACCCTTTCTTCTTCTCAACAACTATAGCCTCAGGAATACCCGGCCAGGTCTATTACATGTAACCCCACATTTGGGCAAACACCCTGTAAATCAAACAAATAAAAAAGAGTGAGGAGAGTGGGCCTTTTTACTGTGACTGACCAAGTTTTCTAATAGTGTATATCCTCCTGAGACCCAGCCCATTCACTTACATCCTTTATAATGGACATTTTGTCCACCTGTATCTATATATATATATGCAGGGCCCTGAAGTCCCAAAGCCTGACATGAAATAATTTTAAAATAAGTTTGAGAAACGCTGCTTTAGAGGACACTCTGGGCTTTCCAGTGATTTGTCATATGAAGGGTTTGCATGCAGGGAACAAGGACTGCAATGGCAAGACCTACACAAGGTGCAGCAAATGCAAAATGTTCCTCTGCACAGCCAAAAAGAAAACATGCCTCAAGGACTACCACATCTAAACACTCAAGAGGCTATTCTATGGCTTATAATTCACTGCTGAACTAAAATACATGTTTCGTTGTCCTTGCAAGCAACAAGCAACCGAAGAGTGATACAGATATTTATTGTGTTTATCAAATTGAACATGTTCTTAAATTAATATCACATTTTCTAAATGGTTGTCCTTTACAATGGACATGCTGGGAAATGATAATAAAAAATATATTCAAAGAAATGTAAATAGTAATGTGTTTTTTAATCACCAAATAGATTGAAAATGATACCAAAAAAATGTATTGTAAGACACAGTCTTTCTTCAGGTCTCAGGTGGATATTTATATTGTAAAACAATGGTCCATGCACTTGATTAAGCATCAGCAAAGTCCATAGCAACAAAGGTCAAAGCTTAAATGGGGTGTGGGTGTGTTGTTCTGGGAAAAGATCAAGGCAAGCTCTGGATTAAACTAAACTCTTTGGGCCTTTTAGTCCTGCAGGATTAGTTTCTAGAAAACTGTGTTGTAAATAAGGAACTCATGTTTGGTTCAACTTTGTGAGACAAGGAGGAACAGTCCGTGTGGGAAGCTTTGGTTGCATGTCGAAATGTCCTTTCCTCTTCTAGCCACATATTGAATATGTTAGTGAAGTAAAGTAAAGCTGTGCCAGAGTGTCCGCAAACTTTGTCATTACAGGAAATGAGGACAAATTGTTGTGTAGATGAATGCATTGCCATAGGAGTTCTTTCTTCTAGAGACATTGCGGTGTTGTTAAAGAATGGCAAATTCAACAAATCACAATGCTTTACAATGCTGTACTAATACCAGAATCATAGTCCAATTGCACCTATGCTCACCCACCTGTAGCATCTGGGCTAGTCAGATTTTCAAATAAGATGTTTCGGACTCTCCAGTGGGAGGATCTCACATTCGTCTCAGAGCCTCAGGGGACGTATAAGTGCTGCAGTTTCACCACCTGCAAGGATTGCTGTGTACAAAATTATTTAATTTATTAATCCTGGACTGCCCTGCAGGTTTCTTGGGCTCAGAACATCTGAACCAGAGCACTTTATGCTAACAGACTGTTCCAGAATAAACGTCTCCTTTTCCCTCAAGCAAGTGAGTTTACAGAAAATCCCTCCCCCATGATTTCTTCATGTGAAATCACGACCACAAGGTCCTGATTGGACTTTCTTATCCATCCACGCCAGAGGGAACGATATTTGGCCCTGTCTGGGACGCAGAAAGTGAGATAAATTGATTTAGCTTGTTTTCATAGTGTCAAATAACAAACATAAAATCTCCTTATCAGTGGTTCTCGACATACACCAAGTGTTTGAGCAGAGGTAGCCAAAGCCTAAGTTTCACATTTGAAAAGAGAGGGAAACATATACTCTATATTTTATGTTCATTTCTCAATTCCGCAAATTACTCATTGCCCTGGGCTGAGTTTTATCAGCCCACCTGATACTGTATTTCTAAAAGTTTAATAGCTTTCAGATTGTTATATATCAAATATGGAGGCAGGTTTACAGCTCTTTATGACTATAGGGAACTGATTGTTGGTGAAGATACATGGCTGCTCTTGAGTGAGCTTAAGGCCTTTTATGGCCTTCATGGCTAAAACGGCTTGGCAAACCAATTGAGGACCAGCTTGTGTTGGGTTCCAGTAATTATCCACAGCTCACCTAAGTCGTTTTGGACTGATAGTATGTTTATTCTGCCAAGAACATTTTGTACATATTAGCTGTTTGTATTCATTATACATTTACGTTTATGGTACTTAGCAGACGCTCTTATCTAGGGTGACGTACATCAGTGCTTTATAGAGAATAAAACTGGTGTATATATTGGTGTGGTTGCTGGTCAAATGTATAATTTTGACACAATTCTAATCAAGGGCACAATTCTTATGAAGTCAGACAATCAGTCTAACCTGAGAGCAAAAGTCTACTGAGATTTCTTGAGTGTCTCCCTCAAGAGAACTGATTTGATTCTCTAAACATCTAAAACATTAGTGTCCACTTCTGTCGTGGTAATTTTGCACATTTGTTAAGCACAACTTAAGAAAACCTTTCAAAATCAGTGAAACACACAAAGCCGTCCAAGTTTCAGCAGCCATTAAACATTATATTGCTTTTGTCTCATGGGATGAAAGGGAGAAATATCTGTATTCCCCAATAATAATTTTTCTGTATTCCACAATAATAATTTTTACCGTTTCCCAACAGTGCAAAGGCCACATGTATGCTGGCCATCTCCCTGACATTACCTAAGGGATGGACACCGAGAACAGTAACAGCTGATCCTATTTGTACAGATGATAATTATTTAAATGTTAAACTGTGATTTCATTTGCCTGACCTGGGGAGAACTCTGAAACTGGTGAACCAGCCAAGCACAACAAAAAATGGCTTGTAGGGTGGGTGTGGGGTGTGGAGCCCACATACTTGTGCCTGGATTCTAGGTGGATTCTTACATACGTATTACAAAGAACATATGAAAATCGAAGGAAGTGAAAGGAAATCCTCCCAGTTTTTCAATCCCACATGAAAGCAGAATCCACACCAGCTGCTTGACTGAGGATAACAGTAATTAAATTAAAGTCTTAAGGATTGGTTTAAGGATTTCCCTTAGGGATCTTGAAATGGACAATTTATAACATTTTGTCCTGATGCAAGTACTTTTGCAACATGAACATGGTCTCGGTAATTTCGTTGCTAATTTATAATATAGAAATGTCAAGCCATTGCAGTAGCATATGTAATAAGTTGGTCTTGGGCAACGTGTTGATTTTCAATAACCTGCCTGTTTTAAGAGCTTCACCATAGTGTTGTAGTACTTGAGACCATTTTCTGCTTTCTCGGACTTGACCCTTCAAAGACTCGGTCTTGACTCGGACAACAGTAGGAGGAGGACTCATAATTTCAGAGCAAGTCCTCGCTCATGTTAACAAAAAACTCCAACTATTATCCATCATTACAAATAAATTCAAACAACAATAATAATAATAATAATAATAATAATAATAATAATAATAATAAT
>JBBKCR010171677.1:0-15242 GCA_037577295.1 Ladigesia roloffi | reverse complement strand
CAGACTTCATGAAGATGGCCTGAGGGCCCGACGTCCTGTAGTGGGCCCTGTGCTCACTGCCCAGCACCGTGGAGCTCAACTGGCATTTGCTCAAGAACACCAGAATTGGCAAGTCCACCACTGGCGCCGTGTACTTTTTACAGACGAGAGCAGGTTCACCCTGAGCAGCGGTGATAGAGTCTGGAGAAGACAAGGAGAACGTTATGCTGCCTGTAACGTCGTCCAACATGACAGGTTTGGTGGTGGGTCGGTGATGGTCTGGGGAGGCATATGCACGGAGGGACGCAAAGACGTCTACTGCCTAGGAAATGGTGCTCTGACTGCCATAAGGTATCGAGATGAAATCCTTGAACCCTTTGTCAGATCCTTTGCTGGTGCAGTAGGTCCTGGTTTCCTCCTAATCCACAACAATGCCCGGCCTCATGTGGCAAGAGTATGCAGGCAGTACCTGGAGGATGAAGGAATTTAAACAACTGAATAGCCTTCATGATCCCCTGACTTAAACCCAATAGAACATCTGTGGGACATTATGTTTCGGCCCATTAGCCGCCGCCAGGTTGCTCCTCAGACTGTACAACAGCTCAGGGATGCCCTCACACAGATCTGGGAGGAAATGCCACAAGACACCATCCGTAGTCTCATTAGGAGCATGCCCCGACGTTGTCAAGCATGCATACAAGCTCGTGGGGACCACACAAGATACTAAAAAGCATTTTGAGATGCAGAAATTACGTTTTTTTAAAAATGGACTAGCCTGCCACATCTTCATTTCACTCTGATTTTAGGGTTTCTACACAATTGAGCCCTCTGTAGGCTGAAAACTTTTATTTCCATTAAAAGATTTGGCATCCTTTTGTTCCTAAGATATTGCCCTGTCGTTATTTGTATAGATATCCAACTTCATATTGAGATCTGACGTATCTAATGTGTTTCTTAAAGTGTTCCTTTAATTTTTTGTGAGCAGTGCATATACATACACATATACATACATATACATATATACATATACATATATAAATATACACATATATATACACACACACACTTTCACTTACATATAGATAAACACATACATATCAAAATACAATATGTACCTGAAAAACATATTGACATCACACATTATTCTTATACTGGTGCATCCATACAAAAAGCCTTTCATTTAACATCCTCCCTTTCAACAGCAATCCAGTGACCTACATTGAGAAATAATACAACAATTAGCTAAACTCTTCTCAGAAGTTACGTCTTCTCAAACAAACAGAAATGATGTGCCAATTTTGACACATAAAGGATACACGACCAGCTGGAAACTGAAGTCAGTTCCAGGAAGGAAATCACATATTAATCACATATGGATTACTAAGGCATGTAAGCATCTTGGGGTCATCACAGAATTCTTAAATATGAAAATAGTTGAAAGTATTGCAGCTCTCATTCCTCAGGAATGTGAGGTCATTAATGAGTCAAATGGCCTGTTCGGTTTCCAGATTTTAAGAAACTGAACCACTTCCCCACTCCAGTTATATTAATGCTTGGGTTGACAATTGTGACAATGTGACAAAACTGAAAGCTGTTATTTTTGTCTCAGTTTTTGTTGTAAATACTAAATATTGAATTGTTTTCAATCTCATTTGTAAACGATTCAAAGCGTGAACTCTGAATCTATCAAGTTGACTCTATCGTTATACCCCTCGTGTTGAATCATATATCTGATTGACAGTAGGCTGTTATTTCGTTTGTTATCAAAACAACTCCAAAAAAAGAGATGAGCTGAACAGCCCCAGTGGTGACAGGTGTTAATATTAGCAAGATTACTATAAGCAGGGTTTTAGTATAGTACGCTAGTACACAATTAGATAGACAGATATATAAATAGACAGATAGATAGACACTCGGTATTTTCTTTTAGAGAGACATTCAGCACACATGCTGTTGTATATTTAGAGTAATAATGTTTTACTGTGACAAATAACAACCGACCCCCCTCTTACAACACTCAAGGTTAATAAAAACAAGACAAGCACCAACGTAACAGAACAAAACAAATGAAATGTCAAACTGTCCCTATCGATTCTACATCCATCAGCTAAGGCTGATTTGAACTGCACGGACTATCAGCTCAGAAGGAAAAGTAAACAAAAGTTACAAAAAACAGTAAGACCAGGTTATAAACAAAACATTTTCCCACACAAATGTCACAGCCCCCGCGGTCAGTTCAGTAAAGATAGTTGTCCGCCTAAAGTTGGGTGAACTTGGACAGAACGAGTGAAAACGAGTGTTTATTACGGTAATTAACATTGTTTCTCCCTCACAAGTCACTTTTATGTTTGCTACTACCCTGGACGTGTACATACAAACTAAATAATACACATACGACAGGTTTTAAGCAGTAAAACTCGACCTGTTTATGGTTTGGTGTAGAAAATCCTCTCCACTTCTTTTTCCAGTTTCTCCCTGTTGTTCCAGACCGATATAATCGAGTGCAGAAACGCAGATGGAAGAGGCTCTGGGATCAGTGTGACAAAACGCACGTACAAGTTCAACGAGCTTAATAACAGTGAGCTCTGTCCCTAACCGTCTGTCGCTGTGAACTCCTTAAAATTCCAACATTCTTTAGTCTGATTAGACAAATTATACCCTCGATATTGCTCAGTTTATATACATAATAAAACCTGCGCTGAATGAGCACCTAATATTAAGTCCTACAGAGGACAATTACACTGTTTACTGAACAATCAACACCAATAGATCCAAATTAACACATATAGAGTAAAATGAACACCTATAGTGTCAAATTAATAATTATAGGTTCAAACTATATGTTTGATAGAGAGATATATGTATAGTTTTGTTTCACTGTACAATACATCACCTACCTGATATGACTAGACTTGACTTCTCATGTGGACAAGTGGATATGGGGAATAAATGGAATCAGGATGAGAAGAAGATAAACCAACGGAGGCAGTCTCATGCTCTGGGCAATGGCCTGCTTTTGTCCTGGCATTCACGCAAATGTTACTTTGAACTAAATCACCAACCTAAACATTGTAACTGACCAAGACCGATTAAAAAACAGTAAACAATTAAACATCTGTAGCCTGTGCTGGACAGATTATTCCAACTTGCTGCTAAAGTCTTAGACAACATAGCACACAGAGGTCTTTTGGAACATATGCCTTGATTGATCAATGCTGTTTTGGCAGCTTGAGGTAGTCCTACAAAATATTAGGGATGATGCATTAATGTTTTACACAGAATAATGATTGCACACTCTACACTTATCATGGCCTATACATACACAGTATAAAGAAATCAGTTCCCAAAAGGGACAAATTCAGACATAATGAGAAGGTGACAGAATGGGATTTCCATATCATTGCTAGTAATGAAAGCTATTCAGATATTATATATGCTGTGGCCTGCATGAAGTTGTTGGGTTCAGTTCTGCCTACACTGGCAAATTATTCATTAGGCTGGAGCAGACTGTCTCACGAGGCCTGAGGAAATTAGTTATTCATAACAGGGAAGACTAAGCTATCAGTTGTTAATTAAACTCAATTGGCTATATCTCCCAAAGCCCTGAACAGTAATGCGTCTCAAGCTTCTGGGAGATCCTGGATAGGCCCACATTCAAGAATAAATGCACACATGCTATTTCCCTGTTTCTCTGAGAAACACACCCACACACACACACACACACAGAAAGAACAAGAAAAAGAGAGCTCTGTTCAATATACAACCCATCCACACCCTTTCCATGGTATCATTACAGGCAATAACAATAAGCTTTGTAATCCAGAGCCCATTTACCTATGTCTTCATTCATCACTAGGCAATACGTAGACTATTCATATGAACTCATTAACACTTGAGCACCAGTGCCATTTTAATCTGTGCCAAGGGAGAGCATTAAGAATTGCATACCAGGACATGGGCTTTCCTGCGATAGTGTATAAGTACATAATTCTTAAAATCAATGTATGAATGAATTTTAAACCAATGCCTTCTGATGCTTGAAAACTAAAAATGTCCTGAGATTTTGTATTAAATAATGAGCTCATTCCATCATATTTATTTATTATTGGTAATAACATACTATATTTATTTATTCATTCATTATTATCAGTAATAGAAATTAATAGTCTTAACATGAGGTTTAGAGGTGAATTTAGGTTATTTTGGTTGCAGCCTCTAACACCTCTAATATATATATTAATAATAATAATAATATATATATAAAAAACAGTACCAGTATTCAGTTATAAATATTGCAAAACGGAAGACAAAAACAATAATAACAATAAGAAGAAGAACAACAACGAAACAAATATTCACTCATACATCAGTCTCTGGGATTGTGATCTGCATTTTTATACTTTCTCATATTTTTTATAATTTATACAACAAGATCTTCTTCAGATAAGTCCATAAATAGACCCCAGATGCATTCAAATGTTTCTAAAATGCTTTCTTTTACATTAGTAAAGTCAGACACATTTTATTTAGTTACATTTTTTATAGTTGACGTTATTGTGCAGCACTTGGTATGAATAAAAACAGAATCATTTGACTAATAATGAAATAATTGAATAAATGCGCATCAGGAAAAAGTGTGAGAGGTGTGCCATCATGTGGCAACAGGCTCTCATGACGGTTAACAAGGAAATCATAAGCTTCTGTGAGTATCAAACTAAAGTGTGGATGCATTGAATGTGTGTTAGAAGCCTAATTGTGTATATGATTTGACATTTCTGAAATCCTTGAAAAGTTTGCACTCTGCGTTTTTCCTCACTCTCTTGGTCCGCAGTGAGGCTGTGGATTTGATGAATATTTTCCCAGCAGAGGGAGCCAGCAGAGCGGTCCAGCTCCAGGTCATCTCTCCTGTAAAGTGAAAAAGGCTCTAGCGGCCTTTTTCATTATGTTTCCACAGTTGTTTATTTCACGGGTTCATGCACTGAAGGACCAGACTGGACCAGACACAGTAGGTGCGGTGAGTGTAATTTCAGAAATGTGTAAGCCTCGCCCTCCTTTTCTGGATCTTAGTACATTAAAGGCATGTTCCAGTCATTTTCAGCATGTACACTAAAAAGACTAAAGAAAGTACAGGGGCGCCTTACTATTACACCAGCAAGGTCTGTAATGATCTTGCATTCAAATATACAGACTTTAATATTGAGTTTTTACAGCTTTCTCTCTTTTCTGAAGTCTTTCCTCGAGATGTGGGAGTTTCTCTGATGGAATTCATTCTGGGGAGTGTTTGTGAGATCAGGCTCTGATGTTGGATGAGAAGGCCTGGCTTGAAATTTCCATTCCAGTTTATCGCAAAGGTTTTGAATGGGGTTGAGGCCAGGTCAGATCTTCCACACTGAATTCATCCAGCCATGTATATATGTATATATACATATATACAGTTTATATATGTCCCATCTGTAGCATAAATCTGTAGCGATGGACAATAAAAAAAATGTATTTCCATGTACAACAAAAATGACATGAAAGCAAGTTTGTTCCTCTGATTCTTTACACTCACAAGGGGAAATGTGCTTTATGTTTGACTTCTGAGCAAGTGTAGACAATTGTATGTTAATTATACACAACTGAGTGTATTATCACTGTGTATAAAGTTAGGCTCTGCTGGATTAATGTCATGTAGTTCTGAAGCAATAATGCTATTTAGCCTTCATGCTAGCAGCTATGCTCCTATTCTTTTTTGATCCTATTTATTTGCTCTCCTGATAAAATTTAAGTTTTGACTCTACAAACGAGTCTGTGTCACAGGAGACATTTGTAATAGTGGGTGTAGAAATCATTTTAGAGCCTGCTAGACATGTTCCTATACATTAGAACATTATTATTATATATTATGTTATAATGTAATTTAGTCAGTGTGGTAAGCTTAATTTGTCTTATAGGTACATTCATGACATAGCAGTGGATGCAAATTTCAGAAAAATGAAATAAATTAACAAAGCATAGCATAGTGTAATAAAAGAACTACTTCCTTAATAAATATCGTATAAACTACCAGAACTTTATTGTTTGAAAGAAAGTAAATTGGCCCCTCCTTTCTCACTCAATAAGTGAAAAAGTGGGCTGCCACCAGCATTTAATTTCAAAGATGCTATTAGTCAAACGATGTGCTGAGGATAACACTTCACCATTTACAATGAATATTGTGTTGAAGCTAATGATAAAGAGCTGAAGCAATGGGAGATTGGACCAAACAATGTGATAAACATTCACTTTTACCTTATTAACCATCTGCCACAACAGTGCAGACATTTTGGCATATGAACTATGTGGGCGGTGCAACCTACAGAATCAATGTTTCCACAAAGACATACTGTCAAAGGAAAGCATTGACTGCAATTATGCTGCCAGTCACGTTGCTGTGCTGCAAATAATAAGATTAGACATGTACATTAATTCATACAGCGTGTATTTTATGTAGGTTTCCTAAGTGCCTGTCACAGTTCATAGTCTTTATTTTTTGCTGTACTGTGCATTGATTTTGTCTGAGAATGGTTTATTGCAATTATTGTTGTACAGCCACAGTCCAAGGGCTAATCAGCATCAGCCTGTAATAAGATGTGGTAGCTTGTTCTCAGAATTGCTGCATTTCTGAGAAAAAGTACCTTGGAGGAAGGAATTGGATGTACTGTAGGGCAGGGTTGCCCCGACCTGGAGGGCCAATGTCCTGCATAGGTCTGATAGTTCACTTCCTCAAGCGACACTGACCCTCACACTGAAACATAATGTACTTAAATGCGCTTAACCCTGCCTTCATTTACCCCTGAAAATTTACCAAACCCATCCATTTGAATTAAGCAGTTGTTAATTTATGAAACGGACTCCTTAATTTTATATAAAAATGGAATTTAAGGCGTGAGTGTGCAACCCCTCAATCTTAAATTTAAAGCATTAATTTAGGAAGATCAATTGTTTAAGGGGCAAATTTGATAAAGAGGAAGATTCAGTACTTTTACCCCTTAATCAGCCTTAATATTTGTATCTTTTCCCTTAATGTTCCTTAATTTCCTGTTTGGTCATTTTTAGGGGTAAAGTTAAGGCATTTGGTTTCGTAGTGCCTCCAGGACCATGATTAAGGCATCTCTGCTCTAGGGAGTATACATTTCTGAAACCAGTTTTGCAGGTTTAGAGAACCCTTTTGTACTTCTCTCTATGCTGAAAATTTTCAGCAAAATATAAAAATATTCCCCTGTTTCCAGATGCATGGCAACAAATTGCTCAAATAAATAACATAACATTCATGTACAAACTTGAAACATGTCAATTCAAACAATTTAATGTGACCATAATCTTGTCCACTGTCATACAAAATGCCACTAGAATCTCACAGTTAAATTAATTATCAAATGAATCTCTGGATATTTATCCTGGACAGGATGATTATTTTGTAGAATAGAACCATAACGGCACTGCCAACATAATAAGTATAATTTACAATAATTTAATTGTTTAAACAAAACAGCTTGACTTACAAACATTTTTCTCCCTCTCCTTCTCATAATTATAAAAAGTGATGGAAAGTCTAGCTAAGGGTGCATGGATAAATGGAACTTTCCAAATATTATTCTGAAAACAGGATTAATCAACACAACAAAATATGTACATTTTTATGACAAGTTAGCATGGACTGCTAAAATGATCCCACTTGTCTCAAGTTGCAATTGAATATCATGCAACCTCAAGTTGAGTTGTAGGGGAAAGCCAGAGAAACACCCAAGACAGGACCATCATAGAGCAGACATGGTGGCAAATACATTTACACCTAGGGGCAAATTAGCACCTCCAATCTAACTGATGTGCAGGTCTTTTTCTGTGGGAGGAGACCAGAGAACCCAGCAGAAACCCATGTAAGCATAAGTTAGAACAAGCAAATTCCACACAGAAAGGAGCCTTTGCTGCCCCAGCCAGAAGTTAAAAACAGAACCTCATTGCTATGAAACAACAGCACTACCTATTACATCTATTACCTTACATTCCAATTAGATCAGGAGAGCATCCTAATAAGAGAAGCTGTCTGAACAGATGAGTCTTCAGGAGCTTTTTAAAGATTCTGCTGCTCTTGTCGCTTTAGGCAGCTCAATCCGGAGAACCACAAAATAGAAGATTCTGGACTGGGTTTGCCTTGTGTGTAGGGGTGGCAGGGCCAGACAATGTTTCTTGGAGGACTAGAGGGAGGAAGTAGGAACAGAAGCCTGAGTGATGGGATTAAGGTAGTTGAGTTCTGACCCAGATGTCACTCTAAATGAGAGTCCAGCATGCTGAAGATTACTTGTGTGTATCTTCTAGTTACAGAATCACCATACAGTGTCAGAAAGTACATGAGTAAGTCTGCTTTAGAGTACTTAAAAACTTGAGGATATTTGAGGTAAGTCAGGGGCGTATCAAGCTTTACAAAAGTGTGGGTGTTCTGGGATGGGGAAGCCAAGTTATAAATAAAATGTAATCAATTTAATACATTATAATGTAACGAAAGTGGGGGGGTGGAATCACGTTTCAACAAAAGTGGGGATGTTGAAACCCCTCCACACCCCACACCCCCCCCCCCCACCCCACCCCCTGTGTGCTACGCCCCTGAGGTAAGTGTTGGATGATTTAGAGATGCAGTTTGCACAGTGGTAGTTCGTGGGCTGTAAGCTTGTGTTACTTGTTAGCCGCAGTGGCCTCATGGCACCAGTGCGAAATTTAAGGAGCAAAGATCAGACACCAAATGTTCCTCTGTTGATCAAGTACATTTTAGTTCTCACTTTAAGCCCATGTTTTTTGATTGGCCATGGAACAGCACAGCATTTCTACTCTAAAGGCCAAGCAGATCCATAACCATGTCCTGAGGGACCCATGCCTCCCACGCTTTTACTCCCAACTTTTACAGAATCTCAGCTCAGCCTCCCGCAGCAGTCCCCAAGGTCACAACTTCAAGGACCGGGTAAAGGTCCTGCGCTCCCCTCAGAGTTACTGTACATCTGCAGAAGAACTTAATGACTTCTTTCCCTCCATTTTCTCACCATTTTGATGGTGATTACATGGTATCCCTCCACAAATGCTTTCCAGAGAACTACCAATATCCTTAGTTTTGTTCATCTTCTCTGCTTGTACACATATATGTGTTTTGAAATTTCAACATGCCATGATTTTTCCTCCCCTGAAATTAGTTACGTCCATAAAGACGACCTGCAAATATTTTTCGGATTGAAAATGAGACCTTGAGCTAAATAAAAAAAGCATATGAAAAAAGTACCACTAAAATGGAGGAATTCGTTGAAGAAATTTCTCATCAAGTAAGGCGTAAGTCTGAAGACCAAGCAGAATATATATATATAATATAACAGATGAAGAAAGTAAGAGTGCTATTAAAGGAATATCGTCTGCATCTCTCATATACAGCTGGGTACCATGAAAAATTACTTCACTGTACTTATTAAAAAAAATAGAAAACCCATTTATTTATAACACAATTACAGTAGAAGCCAAAGCGCAAGTGCTTCAGAACAGAGCATATGCTGCAGATATTAGATATTATCTGGAAAAGCCCTGGGGTATTCTTTTACCAACCCCTATCATTTACTAAATGATGGGTCCATCTGGTTTAGGCTTTCTGTCTAGGCAGTGAAGAGGAAGGCAGGCATGTGCACAGGCAGAACCCCGCGGGAAATGACCCTTCTTGCCCTCATATTGAACAAAAGGTTGGCATGTACAGTAATCAGACCTCTTTTCATTTTCTTATACCAAGAACAACATTCAAACCTTAAGTATCAGCCGATACCAAACCAAAATTAATCTCTTCCAGGGTTTCAAATTATTTGCTTTAAATTTAAACTCTTAATATCCTAAATAAGTTATTATATGTGAACTACTCAAAATGCCCTACTGCTCTATAGGAAGAAATACATAGCTAACACATGACATCACTCAGTGTCTTTGCAGATTCAGGTTAGATTTAAATGGGATTCATACTTATTTTGGGTGTGATCTCTTATCTTGTCTGTATCAGCCCAGTATTGATGCCCACCAAATACTGATGTGCCATCTCTAATTGTGTTTTCAGTGGCTACTCTTCAAGATCTGTATCATCATGGGGTAGAGAATAAAGCTTGTGGGTCTACTCAGGTTCCACAAGCTTCATTACTCTTGTCACCCCCTCTGGTCCAGTACCAGGCACCGGAGGAGATCTCACCTCATTAACTCTGATCAGCACAAATCTGCACTTGTCACTACAGGCCTGGTAATCCGGCCTCTTTTAGAAAGCATCACTCTGCATGAAGCTATTCTGCAGAGGAACCAGACATAATATCACCAAACAGAGCAAACAACTTGTTATAACATGTTTTGGCCAAAATACAAAGAATTGTCTTCAGTGGGGCAATTAATTGCAGTTAACCAAATAATTTGTCTGACAGCCAAAAATGAGATAAAAGAAAATGGAAAATGTTTAAGAAACACTAATAGTTTATGCTGTCTTGGGAAAACATGATAAGACTATGTTTCATGATGACTGTCTGCAATATGTTGCCAGTAAATTAGTTTCATTCACAGTCACTCGCTTTCCCAACATCCTCTAAAATGGTTGTGCAGGGGCCTGGAGGAAAATGCGGATTCATTAAGGCACGATCTCCAACTTATCTATGAAGTGACTATCAAGAAATGTGGGCATTCCACAGGAGCTTACTAATGCTTCTACTTAACAATTATCCTTAAACTGCAGACTTCAGGTTGTTAGTGTTACGCGACCTCACCATTCACCCCATTTCAGATAAATTATAAAAAAGATAAAAAAATGTTTGATTAGAATGTTGATTTGATTCGAATTTTCAAGACAATATTTAAGCATTGTCGATAAAGAAATTCAGCTGTGTAACACTGTTGTGGGAGTTTTGAAGATGTATGTGCAGGATGTAAGACAGTATTGTGTTGATATAATACATATTTTCATGTGTAAATGATGAACACATTAGATTGTTAATGTTTACATAAAGTCATTTTTAGAGGTTTGATATGAAATTCTCCATTCTAGAGAAACTTTCAGCATCAGAATTGCTCAGAGTGCTGGGAAGCAACCCCACAGAAAGTTGTTAAATTATTAAGAATATTCTGCCTGATGGATCAGGAGCGATATATCAAATGATCACAGACTGCAATAGATTGCAATAGTTCTAAGAAAAGGTTTCTGTCTAAGAACCTTTCTGGACATGTGTGGTGGTACATGCAGGATATTAAAATAGTACCCAGCAGGTTAACTGGTCATTTTGGAATGTAAATGAAATGGTTAAATCAGTGATTCCTGGTTTCACCAGCAGTCTAAGCTGAGTTGAGGTTTCTCCATAAGGCACCATTTTACATCATACCTCTCTGCATTTTTGTGTTTGTTTGTCAGCCATTGAATTATACAGACACTTTCTCCTTTAAAAAAGTCAATTCAGCGCGTCACTTTTCAGCATATAAAGACACTTTCGCTTAGCCAATAGAAGTAAAGAAATCAAGAGATCCATCATTGCTAAGACCATGCACATTTCATCAAACCACAGGTCTGCTACAAGAAACCAATCCAGCCTTACTGAAATCTTTCCAAAGAATAACTCAAGTGAAACCCAAACACACTGCGAAACACCACTCCATCATCATCTACTCTCGCTGCACTCACTGCATTTTTAAGGCACCAAAAAATGGGATTATTTCACCAAAGAAATCATCTCTCAGCCCAGTGTTTCAGTGGGTCTCCTTGTCTGCAGCAGCAGACCCTCTGTTTTCATTACCGCCTGTCGTCTGTATGATCCAGAGGGCCAGACTGGGGAATGTACTCAAAACTCTGCAGCTCTGATCGATCAGGCATATCTATACACACATACAATTACACACACACATACACACATACAATAATTCCATGTTAACCAAGCTCACACAAAAGCACAGCTTCTGTTTGTCTCATAGGATCACCAGTTACTCATCCGCCTACGATGCATTTCTCAAATTTACACAGTGGCCAATATTTGTACGCGAAAGAGATGAGACACATTTGTTTCCTGCACGTTTCGGGTGACTAATGGGATCACAGCATCTGTTGTGTGTTAATAGTGAAGAGTCTGAGGATAGCCTCTCATATGCTGTGTCCTGTGAGTGAGAACAAGGCAGAATAGATGAGCAGGCAGCAAATGGAGATCACAAAACCAAACTATTAATATCCCAGTTTAAAAACAACCCAAAAATTGTCCCCTTGCCTTGAATGTAAATGATCAGCCAAGACGTGTTGGTTTCAGAAGTGTACTTCCACGGTTTGTGCTTGATACTATTAACCATAAATTAACATCATGCAAACTGCACGCCCACATTTTCCTTCAACTGCAAAGGGTTGTTCACTAATCTCAAACAGACAGATGAGCTTTTTGACATACTGTTAACCAAAAATATGGTAAAAGTACAGACCTTCAGTGTTGTATTTAGTTTTACAGCTCACTTTAATTCAATTTTTATTTGAACAAAACACAGTTTCTGATCATGCATATGGAAGTCTGTTTCAGACAGCAACTTTCTGTAGATTTGATATATGAGATGATTTAGCAGTAGCGATTGCTTCATTAAAAGGTTGGAAAAACATGATATCAAGCATGAGATCTGTATAAGCTCATAGCTGTTGGGGAATTCTATTGTTAGATAAGCTAGCTTGGTAAAACAATTTTCGCATTCACTGATTGGACAATCTTTTGTATTAAGGGTGAATGTAGACTTTTCTTTTATTTGGTCAGTCAAATGTGAATGCTTAGGTATTTAGTGTGGAATGTAGCTATGATATGAAGCAGCATGGCACACACAGCAAATGTGGGCTTGTTAAATAGAACGTGCATTCAGAAGTTTGGAATCAGTGTTTACAATACAATAATGCCCATTCAGTTGTAAATAAATACACAAAACGAATGTAATATGCTCGTCCTGGGCACCTTCATGAATTTTAAATGAAAAGCAGACGTAAAAAGAAGAAAGTTGGTAAAAATGTCTTGGTATGCGAACCATTGATTTTGCCCTTCAGTGGAAGTAAGATTTCAAGTCCAAAAAACCCTGAAAAACAAGTGTGTTCAAATACTTCTGTCCAAACAGTGTATCTGCACACAATCAAAAGGAAACAATAACGATAAAGATAAAACATGGTATTCGACTTCATGTGGGGTAAATGGAGCATTGTGTAAATATCTGTTTTTCTTTTACCCAAGTACTGCTTTAAACAGAGAAATCCAATGACAGACATTGATTGTCAGGGTGTTTTCCCTGTTCAAGCCAGCAGATACAGGAGACAAACAGTCACTGCCTTGGCGGAGGCCTGCCGAACTCCACCTCAGTTCATCTCATCTCAGGGTATGATCGACATCCTCCTAGTTTAGTGAAGGACGTCAGATTTTACTCTGTGTGATTGCAGAATTGGAAAAATTAGACTGTCACCGCCAATCAGTCATGCTTTATGGAAATCCAGCTCTGGTGGAATGAGAGTCCATTTGCACATATATTAACCGCTGCCACCAGCAACTCAACAAACAAATCTCACAGACATAAGCCTGATTGAATTCAGAAACATTTTTCAACATGCCAAGGCTTATAGTTTTCTTCTCACATCCCTCCTGCCATATAACAGAACACATTATATTATCCTACATCTTCAGACTTTTTCCTTATTCATTCTTATATGATTAACTTGTAATTAAAGCTTAAAACTTAGGGCCTACCTCTAGTTTAAGGGGTTTAATAACATGCCAGTTAAATTATCTTTGTTGCTCTGTAGGAGCGATGTCATTTTTTTTAATAATTGTGAGACTGAACCCATAAAAATGTGCGTTTCTCTTCATGCATGGTCTTATTGCTGCTTTCTGCCGCTGTGCTCTCTGGCACAAAGACGCCTCATAATGGAAGGAGTCTGATTAAAAATGTAGGGACAGTTATATTCCCGGAAAACTATAAAAGCCACCCGTAAAGAAGGACAGAATCGTACTGTTTGTACAGTGCTAGGAGTTAACTCATTAATATTTTATGCTAATAATCAGGACGTCCAACAGAAGAACTAGTATAAGTTAATGAAATATGTAAAGAGGAGGAATCATTTCAAAGAGATGTTGAGGAGCTGGCGAAGCAGATGTATCTTCTGCACTGTCATGGCATTGTAGCTCACACGGTCTGTATGGTGCTGAGATAGATTTGCTCAATATATGGTTACACTCGTCCCGGAAAGAAGATCCAGCACTGCTGCCTGTCTGCTCTTGCCTCAATTTTGCTGCAGCATGACCTCAGATACACTAATGCAATAAGCTGTGAGTCTTCTGTACTTTCAGGACACACCTATAATCTTTACCCTCACCCTCGCCCGGCTGTTTTCAGGGCTATTTCAAAGCAATGCATACATAATCCAACTAAGTCATTCTTGACGTGCCCCTCATGGGCTTGTTTTACAAGGAGAGGGGAAGATATGATCTAGGAGTGGCAAGAGGTGGATGGTGTTGAATCGGCTGGGTGTAAAAAATCTGGGTAAACAGGTTTGATTGAGACAAATATGTTCTTCTGTGCTTTATTCCATCTATAAAGGAGGGGGTGTGGAGGAAGGTGAGGGTTCTGACATGGAGGCACAGTTTGGAGGGAGGAGGAACTAAAAGTGGACCAAGGCATGTACATACAGTATGAGGGTGTGAGGGAATGCGGAAAAGAAGAGAGAGGGAAAGCGGGAAAGGGCATGACAGCAAGAGAGAGATAGAAAGAGGGGGATAACAAAAGCGGGAGAGAGAGAGAGGATAAGAGAGAAAGAGGGAATGAAGAGAGAAAGAAAATAAATAAGGAACAAAAGAAAGGGAGAACAGAAAGGGCAAGAGGACAATAAACAAAACAGAGAGAAAGAGAGAGGAGAGAAACAAGAGCAAAGGAGAAGGGAGAGTGAAAGGGAAAGGGCATGGCTGAGACAGAATGGTGGGAGAGTGAGAAAGTGAGAATAGTGGAGAAATAGAATGGAATACAAATGCGCACCAGAGACAACAGTCATTCATAGGTGATGTGGAGAGAGAGGGAGAAAAAGAGAGAAAGGAAAATTAAGAAAGCAGGAAGGGCAACATAAAAGAGAATGTGTGTAAGGGAGAGAGAGAGAGAGACAGAGAGTGACAGAGAGAGAGAGAGAGAGAGAGAGAGAGAGAGAGAGAGAGAGAGAGGGGCGTGCACAAACGAGAGAGCAGGAGAAACAAAAAGTGCGTATA
>JBBKCR010171661.1:0-15243 GCA_037577295.1 Ladigesia roloffi | reverse complement strand
CTGACCTCTGCCATCATTTTAAGTGGGAGAACTTGCACAATCGGTGGCTGACTAAATACTTTTTTGCCCCACTGTAAGTATGTCTAGTTAGTTGTAGGCATTAGTCAATAATGAGGCAAAATAAAGGAGAACTGTATTTTACTCTGTATCTGGTTTACTCTGTATCAGAATTTGACTTGTATACATAAAACTTTATGTCCGAAAACACATGGCAAGTACAGTTTAAATTTATGGATTATGGATATATAAGATTCAAAGGATTTTGCCAGGACAGACAATTACAAGGTTGCGGTTGTGCCCATTTCAAAAATATATTTTGCTGCTGCCCAGCTACCCATACGTCTTGTGGACTTTCTAACAGCCTCAGGGATTAGAAAAAAAATGTTGGTTACCTGGCATGGAGAGTGGGGCGCCACTGTCAGTTGGTATTTGCATTCAGCACAGGCATCTAAAAAGAAGTGACAAGTTCACTTCCTCAGCAAAAGCATTTTGTGAAGGAGAATAGATCAGGAGGCAGGAGACATTTGTAGACTCTGCAAATGAAGTCTCATCCTGGACAGAAAAAAACCTGATAATAATGAAAGGAGACAATCAAAACACCACGGCCCACACCTCTCATTCTCCCAATAATCAGACTAATACATGGCTAATGGAATGAGGTGCAATGCTGATGGTGATTTCAAAAAAGATTATAATGATGATGACTCATGTAGAACAGATCTAACAAACAAGCTTTCTGCTTTCTGCCTAAGTATATGAGCAGCACAGCAGCTAGTTTGGAGGAACATCGAGGTAGCAGGCCTCTAATATGATATCTGATATGTTAATATGCTAAAATAATTCAGTAAACCTGATGAGTAAACATGAGTAAGCATGTTCCTGCAGGGATGGTCAATATGCGGACCCTGAGCAGATGACAGTATATCATCAATGTTGGAACAGAATCTAATTTTGTTGTTTCCCTTTTAACATAACAGCATCTGCTGTTTACACTGTGTGGAAATGTTATAAAGAATGGACCCAAATAAATGGTCCAAATGACTTCAGAAGGCAAAATTTATACAGCCTTAGCCAAATTATGCTTGTTGACTTTTTAAGCGAACTTAGGTATGCATCCTCTAGAGAGAACAACATAAAATATGGCATTTAGAGCTCATTTCTATTTATTTGCTGAAAACAATCAAACATAAAATATTAATGGTGTATCACCAGAGGCAACTGGTAGCTGTCACTATCAGTGAAACAAGCCATCATTAAATTGAAAAATAAAAACAAACCCATCAGAGAGATAGCTAAAAAATGTGGCTTGGCTAAATCAACTGCAGAGAAAGAAAAAAAAACAAGAATGAATGCACCGGTGAGTTCAGCAATCCCAAAAGACCATGGACAAATATGGTGGATAACCCAAAAAATTTCCCTGGTAAATAAAAACCCCTTCACCACAGTTGGCCAAATCAAGAACGCTCTGGAGGAGGTAGGTGTATGTGTGTCAATATCAACAATCAAGAGAATACCTCACCAGCATGAATATTTAGGGTTCACCACAAGTTGTAAACCATTTTGATCCTCAAAAACAGAAAGGCCAAACATTTGAAAAAGCCTGTACAGTTCTGGAACAACATCTTATGGATAGATGGGACAAAGGTCAACTTGTACTAGAGTGATGGGAAGAAATGTGTATGGAGAAGGAAAGGAAATGCTCAAGATCCAAAACATACCACCTCATTAGTGAAGCATGGTGGTGGTAGTGTCATGGCATGAGCATGTATGGCTGCCAATGGAACTGTTTCCCTTGTATTTATTGATGATGTGACTGCTGACAAAACAGCAGGATGAATTCTGAAGTGTTTCTGGTTAAAATTATCTGCTCATATTCAGCTAAATGATTCAGAACTTTCTGGATGGTGTTTTACTGTGCAGATAGACAATAACTCGAAGCATACTGCGAAAACAACAAAATAGTTTTTAAGGCAAAAAAGTGGAACGTCGAAATAGCCAAGTTAATTACTTGCTGAAATCAAAACTGATGGGAAAATGCCACAAAAAGAAGCAGGAACAAAGACAGTTGCAGTAGAGGCCTTCACCACCAGGGTTATAACCCAGCGCATGGTGATGACTAGACATTTCAAACTTCAGGCTGTAATTGAAAAGTAATTGAAAAAGTTGAAAAAGCCAACTCAGTCCAAGAACTTATATATTTATTTATTTATATATATTATATAACTTATTATATTTATATCTTACTACATGACACAGTATACAGTCAATGACAGCTATCTTTGTTTATGATCTATCGCCTGGGAGACCTGGGTATGTAAGTACCCCTTGTGAGTTTTGGAAATTCACCTAATCTTGTATCATGTGTAATGCAAGAACTAATTCTTTTGGTCAGTTATACTATTGCACATACAGAGGTAAATGTTTTGGAAATTTGCATTCCAATTAGCGGCAAAGTATTTGCAGTCACTAAAAAGTGAAAGTTTATGTTCAGTTACTTTGTCCCATTAATTTTGGTCCCTTAAAAAGTGTGAGGCACTCATACAAAATGTTGTAAATCCTGCACCATTTACCTGATTTGTATGTAAACACCATCAAATAAAACTTGAAGTTCTGCACACCTTGATATTTTCATTTCAAATCCATTGTGGAGGTATATAGAGCCAAAAAGATTAGAACTGTGTCGATGACTCAATATTTATGAACCTGATTATAGGTCAAACATAGTTCATACACAGTAATGAATGTGCTTTCTCTTTTGAGGGTGTGCCTTTAAAAAATGTGTAAATATAAAAGTAAGAATGTTAAAATAGCATTCATTTAATGACCAATGCTTTTATTGCACCATTTGGGAAAATGGCAGACATTCTGAAGGCTAAAGTAAAATGACAGACTGGACATCCAGTAAGACTGGACATTCAATATTCAACAATCACTGTAACTAACCAAAGGCCAAAGGGTGAGTGGCTGGTGGAGGCAGGAGCCCTGAACGGTGTGGCAGGGAAGGTAAGAGCTCTTGGGTGCCAGACACTCAAGTTGCTTTGTATTGTTATCCTGACAGAGTGAGTTGCATGGAGAATGCTAGCGCTCCACATTGCTATACTTAGAAAAATGACTCCATGTGCACCTGTCGCTGGGCTGTTGACATGTGCAGTTCACAGGCTGAGCTGTGACTAGAAGACTCTTCAGCCAGGACTGGGAGTTTTAGATTCATTCACATGGTATCAAATCATGTTTACGGGGCAAGATGCTTGTACACAGAGAGCACAAACACAAAAAGTGCTTTTTTGCATATCTGAGAATGTGACACATGTATCATATGTTGCATTAATAGATCTGGAATGAAACAATAGAGAAAACTATTGAATATGCAAAAGAAGCAAAAAAAAAAACCCTACAAATATTCTCCGCATTTTTTTTGTCAGTATTGTTTTTTTATCCATTTTACTTAAAAACTAATGCGAAAAAATTACATTTTCGGCAAGGGTAGTAATATTTTAAGCTGAGTTTTAAATGAATAAAGTGTTTTAGATTCAGTCATATTTTCTTAGAACCTGATTAATAATTGTTGGTGAAAAATTCAGCAAATCTGTCGAAACTGCAGACACATTTCTTTTGCTTTTTTCATGGCAATATATAATTATACACATATTGGTGCTAAATTAATAATATAATTAATAAAATAATTTTCATGTAAAACATAACTGTATAAATGTTTTTATACTGTTGTGAGAACACAAAGAAAACACGTTTTCTTGGCCAGACTGAGGTCTGCGTCTCGCCTGAGAAAGACAGGCTGACGATCGCAATGCATTGGGATAATCTTTTCCAGCACACACAGATTGCCAGTCCGCCCCTGACTTGTCTTGGGTGTTTCTCTTGTTTTTTGTGTTGTTCCTCTTAAAGCACAGTAGTTTTGTTACTGTAAATTAAATGAAAAAAGGTTGTTGAGCTCAGTCACTTTAACCGGCGGGTCTCTGCAATACAGTGCTTCAGAATGTGTGGCTGATGAACTATAAATTAATCATGTAAAAATTATTGCTGATTACCCCTACATTTTACTGTAATTTTTAACCAAAAATAAAATAACCCAAATAAAATGCCTGTGCATGATAAAATAAATACAATACCAAATAAAATACAGTACAGTCTGTATGGGCATACCTTTAACTGAGTTTTAAATTAATGTAAAGTGTTTGGGAGCATATTTGGTGTACATTTAGGGATTACTCTCTAAAAATAGGTATTTTACACAACCCCACAGTTTTTCACTATAAAGGGGTGCCCTTGGAACTGAATCCCACGAAAAGTTGGAGACAATGTTTAATCATTTTTAAAAATTCACGATTAATCGCATGGTTTACTAGGATTAATCACATTGTAATATGCTAAATTATATAATTAATTCAAAAGCAGTGTATAATAAATTCAAAAGCATTTTTAAAGTACTTATATATAAACAATATGCAATAACATTTGGCTTGCAAACATGGCCGTCAGCCCAAGATGCAGCCGAGATTAAACATTAAACATATCAGCCCACCCACCAATCCCGGAAAAAGAGCTGAACCATGGTTTCTCGGCTGAGTTGGTAAAGAAATTCCTCGCTAAGGTGTCCTTTTTTTCACAATCCCAAATCTGGTCACCTTAACACTGGGAATGGAAACCAAGATGAACTCTCACTATCCCATTTTCGTAAAAATAGGTACTGAAGTTTCTTCTCTGTGCCCCCCTAACCAGACTTGACAGACCTTTTCTACAGTGCTAAGTGTGAAAGATGGCAGGGGTCACAAAAACAGGTTTCATTTGAGGCCGCTAATGCTGAACACTAATGTGAAAAGAAGGTAAGACTTCACTTGGCTTATCCTGGGCATATTTTCTCTCCAGCCTTCAATAGAGCGGTCAGATCTCTATTCCCTACAAAGTCAAGGTGTTAGCGCCCTGCAGGGTCAGAGGCAGCTAATCTAATATAAGAACAAGCTTGTTGGCAACTAGAGCAAGTTCATAGAAGCCCATAGATTGTGGCTGTTGACTGGTCTGCTGTTAGGACATGCTTGAATATCATTTATAACCCCATGCACATACACTTACGCAAGCACACACACACAGAAACACAAGGACACACATATACACACACTCACACAAGCGCATACAAACACACACACACAAAGCACACATACACACAAAGCACACACATACACACACATGCAAGCACACACACGCATTCAGGCTTTAGTTAGAAGGAAGGTGAGAAAAATGGTGTGTGTAATTGGATCCAGTGGTGTATGTAGGGTTGGAGGACATGAGAAGGGGTGCTTCCCATCTATTTTTAGACTGGGGAAACCTTGTGTAGCTATGTGACCACTAGGATACACAAGATCTGCATGACCATGGAGAGAGTGAATACCACTTAGCAAAGACAGAAACAGTTTCCATGAGGGTCTTCACACAATTTACACACACAGTTTTAAAAAGAAATAAATAAACCACTCCTCATCATTTTGCCTGCATAAAGCACTTTCTCTATTTCTGTCTCCTTCTTTCTGTCTGCCTTTTCACATTCATTCTTCATCTCTCCTTCTCTTTCTTCTCTTTCTTGCTCTACTTTCTCTCTTTGTGCATCTCGCTCATTCTTAGTGTCTACCCCTTCTCCATCTCTCTCTATCTTTATCTCCCTTACTCTACCTCTCTTAGCTCTGTCAGCATCCTCCTCTTGTTTGTCTTACTCTAACTCTCTCTACATCACTCTTACTTTGACTCTAACCTTCTCTCTGCATTTATCTACCAACTGATGTTGTTCTCTTTTTAACTCTCTCTCTCTCTCTCTCTCTCTCTCTCTCTCTCTCACTCTCTCTCTTTTTTTCTCTCTTTCTCTCTACACATATACACAAAATGACCAAAAGTATAGGCGTCCACCTGTTTTTCAGGGTTTGGTTTGGGCCCCTTACTTCTAGTGAGAGCCAGTCTTAATGGTTCAACATACCAAGACATTTTTGACAACACATTGTGGACACAGTTAGGGGAAGAATCTTTTATCTTTTTTTATTCCAGCTTGACAATGTCCTAGTGCACAAAGCAAGCTCCATAAAGACATGGTTGGATGAGTTCTATATTTAGAGAACAAAATGTACCACTACAGGATCCTGACAATTTATATCTCTCTGTCTTACATAGTCTATATACCACTTTCTCTCCTTTGGTCTATCTTTACTTTTTTCCCGTTCCTTTTCAGACCATAACTCAAGCTTGCTCTATTTCTTTTTTCTTTCTTTTTCCCTTCTTCATTTCATACACACTGTTTTTTTACTGTTAAAACAGAAGACCTTTAAATGACAAGGGCAAACAGATCATCATGTAGGTGCCCGTCAACCAGAAATAATCACAGTCTACAAGATGGATTTTCTTCTGCCATTTCTGAAAAGATCGCATGTTTCTTCATTTGCATTTGAATGAGCCCCACAAATGTACTGGTGAATATGAGGGCATGGAAAGTGTTATTAGTAATATTTTTATGATGGTGATCGTATCTGAAGACTGCAATATATTTTGTTGTTCTGATTATTTGCTTTCAATCAGTGGCAGTAATGGTACAAACAATAGGAAGGTATCAAAAATTAGGAAGGTACAAAATTGTACTTAGAGGTCAAATTGTGTACCCTGAATAGTATATTTCTTTCCTCAGAGCATAGAACTGACTGTTCACTTGCTGTCCAATAGATCCCACCCCCAGATAGGTGCCATGTAGAGAAACAGTCAAAGTTTTTCACTTCACCTGTCAGTGGTTTTAATGTTGTGGCTAATAAGTGTACCATATGGGCAAGCAGTAGATCCATAATACTGATTACTTCATCTCTGTTGAGAGCGTCCGCTAAATTTAATTGAGAAGTTACAATATTAAATTGAAATGCTAATTTTTTTCCAACTGCTTTTCATAAAAATAAGTAGATAATGCTGATCACACTGATTCAGGATATCCATGAAATACTGTGTATACATCTACTGACCGTTATATGTATCATATGTGTTCATGAGTGCCCACAATGCTAAAGGTCAAATGTACAAAGTGTGTCTTCCTACAGAGCTGAATTTGATCCAGGTGCTGGATACTGTTGCATAAGAAACCACCACACCATTAACAGCAAAGATCATCCCTGTGCCTCCATGTCCTTTGGCTCCATGCACAATCAGGTTGTTCCACCATCAGCACTTTAATGGCCTTCATGACTATAACCAGTGTTCACACACTGAGACTCTCTCACACTGATGCCTCCTCCCTGTTTTGTCTTCCGCTTGAAGAGATAAGTCTTATGCTCCCACACAGCAGGTTATAGTTCCCATACCCTTAGCACTATTAAATTCGACCTCTAATATTATTGCTTCACTGCCAGAAATGATTAGCATGTGGGGTTTATAGAGCACTCTTCCAACAGGAGAAGAAAGCACAATCAAATTGGCCATCTCTGTACAAATAGAGGTCATATGTGAGTAGGTCTAGTGTAGCTTCCTGGCCATTATTGATCCTGCTGGTAGACCCTATAGGTGAACAGTGTACAGAACTTATATAATTTGGTGTTGAACGTCTCTTAGACCTCTAGACACTTTCATACCACAGGAAATTTTGGTTGGTTTGAGTAAACACTGCAGCAAAGTACCTGATACCCTTGTACTAGCTCCACATTACCATGCCTCCACCATGTAGTGCTGAGAGTAGTCCACCACTCAAAAAAATTATCATCAGTGGTAGCCCTATGGAAGTCCCTTTCAGTGATGGATGGGACAGAGGTTAGCTGTTAAACTATACATTAACAGATGGGCTACAGTCAGATAACGTAACATAACGATGTCGTAACTGTAATTTATAACGTATATGTAGCTGTTGGATATGTCCACAGAAGTAGTACAGACCAGACTCACCAACGAATCCACCATTTTCCCCTACTTAATTCAATATTAGTGTGTAAAATTCGAGAGTAAATAACATTCCTTACTCTATGATTCAGTGGGTATTATGAGGTGGACTGGGCAGAGAGTGAACTACTTTGGGCTTCCACGCAATTTCACCATTACCTTTCTTTCCACAGTAGAACAATAGGGCCATTCTGTTGGAAGTGATATAGATTCAGACACAGTGGCAGAGGGTGCTGCAGAAGAGGAGAAGAGAATCAGATTCCTGTTCCTGGCTTATACAGATGTGAAACATCAAATGGAAAAGGTCACAGTCAAAGGAACATTTTGGAATCTGTCAAAAATGTGCCTCTTACCACTGTAAGAACAACATCAGACATAAGCACAGGGAATAGATGTCAAACGCTTAGAAAATGTGATAGAATCTTCGCTCATGAAACCATGTGTCAACAAACATGAGAAGGTCTTGGTGGGGGGCTTCAGTCAGTCCTGTCAATGTCAGGCAAGATGGAGGCGTGACTAATCGCTGCTGTCAGCTCGCATTCAGACCTACACAATCCAAACCTTAAAGATCGACCAGCAGCAGTTTTTGCTCACGACCATTCACGTTTGAGTGAGTTTCCTGCTCACAGGATTCTCAGTCATGTGGGAAAAACATCCGTCTTTGGGTATAAACATGTCTACATGTTCACAAACAAGCCATGTGTATCAATAATTTTTTTTATCCAAATCCCCCTGAAAGTGCAAATTGATGCTACAGATGAAGTGATATTCTAGACGTTCAGGCATGCCAGAGACAATAAAAGGGCAAAGAAAAAGTAAAAGAATCGAAGCTGGAAAGGAGAAGAAAGGGCAAAGGAACGAATCAGCTGTATGCGGCCAGGACACTTGATGCAGGAGGGATTATTCAATACTTTATCTCCGGGGCCTTTTGCAGGACGGTCAATAGTTTGTAATCGAGATGGATATTTCTGGATTTGTCAGTGGTAAAAAAACATTCTGCCTGATGGTCCTGAAGTCCTTGGAGTGATGTTTTCATGTGTGTTCTATCATAGATGTAACCATGTGGTGTAATTAGAACTTTATCACACTCAATGCCAATTTTGTCCCTGCATGGCTAGCTCTGTTGGAACCATGGAACAGTTCTGTGGGCACTTTTTGTATACTGATGCGGTGCAGGGAGACAAGGTTGTAAAACAATGTCTACGTTGATGTTCGAACAGCATTGATCTTCCTTCCCTAAGGTTAATGATCACCATTTTATGGCCATGAGTTATAGTGAAGTCTTTGTTAGGTGCTGAATAAGAGGCAAATGAAAAGAGTATTGTGAAGCCCTCTGAAACAGAAGCCTTAGCCTTAATCAAATATAGCACTTTCAGAGACAAAAACAGGTCTCCTTTAGACCCATTATCGTTCCTAAAGCCCGAGCCACTCAGGCTGATGGAATAATGTAGCCAGACTTACATTCTCCAAGAGCTTCAAAACAGCTTCCTTGCCCAGAAGCTCTTCAGGAAAATACAATACGCTTTGGTGGTGAGGCTAATGGTCCCATACCAGATGGAAGAAAACAAGAGAGGGTTCTCTACAGGGAAGAAAAACAGGATTTTATGATCATCACTCATGTCTGCCTGGATATTCTGTGTGGAGACTGTTGTTCTGGCAGGATGAGATAGAGACACCAGCAAGAAAGTGCACACAAGATGCTTTGCCATGACTTCACACACACAGCTACCCTCTGAAAAATCAAGGTTTCTATGTGGTTCTTGGTTTGCCATCTTACGAGGAATACATTTTACTAGGTTTTGAACAGATTTACTTGGTTTTGAATAGATTATTACATCCTTAGGCTTATAATTGCATGGTCATTCATGCAAATTGTTAACTTAATGATTCCCAGGTAATAGTAATCTGCCTTAAATATTTTGATCATGCCAATTTAAGAGCTTCTTCACAATCATGCAATCTCATAAGGAATCAGATCAGATGAAACATTCAATCACTCCATAAAACTCTTTTTGGCATCTTTATTTTTAAGAGTACATGTAATATTCTGAGCGACTGTGGTCAGTTTACACAATTTGTTAATGTAAAAATAAATATAACAGAAAACCCCCTTTTGCACACAGAAATTTTCCACACAGTTGCTTATTATTTATTTAACATACTGAGGAAAAAACATACAAATAAGCACAATTTATTTAATATGATGTGTTTGCTTAAATGTGCACTAAACTGTGCACTACAATTTCATTCTGGCCCTCAAAGACATTCTGTCCACTCGCTTCTCCTTTAAAAAATGCACCTCATGACCCTTAAACCTCGCGCTGGCCGCTGTTTATTAGGTCAGTGTAAGTTAGCACTTTGTCAGCAGACGATGTTTCATGACACTGATATCTGACACTGGAATGCATGAAACAGCTTTGAGTCCCTTTTATCTGAGAGACACGTCTGCATGGACATTGCTATGCCAAGCTGTTAACACAGGTCTGAATAAAGGCCTAAATGTGTTAAATTAATGTTAGGTACTTAATTCATCTGGAAGCATCGTCTGCACTAGTGTGCAGACAATGGCCTTTGGCCGTTTAGATCACAGAGTCCCAATAATGCTGTCTGCCACCCAGGGCTGGGGGTCCATTGGGTTTGGGATGTAATGCTTGGCTCCTTCATCCCCATAATTATTTTTATTCTGACCATACTCTGTTTTTGTTTGATTATGTATGCATTAGGTGTTATTCTATTTTCAATAAACCCCACCCTTATTACACTCTAGGTATCCATTAACTAGAAAACTACAATAACTGACTGGGAAATTAATGGGTTCTGAATGTTTAAGATGTTCATTTAGAGGAAAAGTTATTGTAAGACTTTAATCATTTAAAAACATACTAAGATGCCATGTGTAATATCAAAACAAAAGCCACAAGAACAATGCTGGATGACTGGTACTGCCTGATAAGCAAAAGCCTGTTCTGTTTTTATGTCTTATTACTTTTCTTTGGCCCTTTGGGATGGGTCATACACCTGGCGTCGTAATGTCAAATGACGGAATGAACAGAAATTTTTCAAAACAAATCTGTTCTGGACAAGCTTCTGTACAGGGGAACAAAATGAACTTGGTGATTCATGATATTCGAACAAGAAATCGAATGCTCAGAAATCAGGACAGATGGTAGAAAGACAAATTTCTATGAAAGGATTTCCATTTTTAAACCATCATTCAATGTCTTGAGTGTTCAGTTCAGAAAGTAATTTGCAGTCACCAGAATGAAGACATGTATAGGGGTATGTTGTACTAGTTGGATGCTTCAAATTCCCCCAGTGATATTTGTGTGTAAACTTACAACTGGATTATAATTGCTTCACTAGAAATTTGATTAGTGTTATCACTCCATAGACAATTACTTTCATTAGGCTTGCTGTAAAGGCTTCATGACTGCAGAAATGTAGAATTTACATGCGTTGGGTGGGGTTAGCTGATTCAAGTAAAATATGTTGAAGTAAAGAACAAGACCAAGAGGCCAGTAAAATTATATCTTGTGTATAGTTCTATAGTTATGTTAAACTCTCCAAAAAATTCAGAGCATCTTCCAAACAAAGATACAAACAAAGAGTAAAACAAGGGATTTGTAATGAAACTAAAACGGACCCAAGTGCAGAATAATAGAAACTTTTAATGAAAAATGAGCAAAAGCATAAACCAGTCCAAGCAAAAGTAAAAAAAAAACAGAAAGACAGTCCGAGAGCAACCAAAACCAAAGTCCGTAAACCAAAGGGGTAATCCAGAAGGCACAAAGGGGTCCAATAGCACAAAGGAAGGCAAGGCAAGGAGAATCGTGAAGAAGGCTCGGTATCCAGGCTGAGCAAGAATACTTCGCAACGAGGTTAGGATCCTTGGGTCTATTTATAGTCCTAGGTACCCCTAGTATTCTGGCAAATTAGATCGCCGCCCTCGTGGCCAGGGGTTTGCAGCAGCATCTGGTGTTCTAGCCCTTACAGGATTATTTTACTGCGCAGCAGTGCTAGAGTTGCAAAGCATTATTATAATAATTGAATGAAAACATAGTGGTTAAACAGTGACAAGATGATTAATTAAATTAATCACTGACCTAGCTGAAAGCCACACCATGTCTAAATATCCGGATCATAAAAACATAAAAACACATTAATTATTAGTGGGCCATGTTTTTTTCCAAAACTAAAGATTAGGATTAAAGTTAGTAAAGAGTTGCCAGATTGATGTGTAGGCATGCAGAGTTTGTCTTCATTTAATTAAAAAACATATATTTAGACGATTTGTGCAACTGTATTTATTTGTGTTTCATGTTTGCAGTAGATAAATATAGAAACACATGATAGAAGAAGTAAAATGGTGTATCAGTAAGACCACTAGAACAGCTACAGGGTACCTTGACATAGATTCTGTATGTGTCTGGAACTGAACAGGAGGGTGAAACACAGTTCTTTAACGAGGGCGGTGGAGATCACTGTCTGGCACGACAGTCTAAAATCTCCTAGGTATCCAACAGGGTTGAGGCCTGCCAGCTGTGAAGGGCAAAGCAAATGGTCATATTCAAAACCTGCTGAAGTTTGGAGTTTGCTCTTTAAAGTTTCTTTAAAATTTTCTCTAGGTTTAAAGTTTCTTTAAAGTTTATCTGCTTGTTTCAATGAGCCATGAGTACGAAACTGATGACAAAACTAATGACAAATGATGTTGTTTGTATGCTTTTCATTTATATATACAAAAAATTGACCCAATCAATAATGGGATACCTGGTAACCTAATCAATATAACTGCAATTTGCGCTCACAGGTTCATGGTATTCTTTATCCAGTTCACTGTATCTTCGCTGGGTTTGGAAGCCAGCAGAGAACATTTCTGAGGTGAGGTCTCTCAATACATGCCACTCCAGTAACCTAAATGTTAGCTCATATTTCCAGTAAGGGAACATTTCCACGAGTTATAAATTGGCCTGTTGGGTTGGAGGGGAAGCCGTATCTTATTTTTGGCTTGGCTTCTCTGGGTAGACACCCTTCTCCCCAAGTTCTCATGTGTCACAGCATTTACATTCTCAGTGAGAGTTTTTTTTTGCCTCTTGTTTGGTTGTAATGTGTCACTTTAAATAAGATGCCTGGATAGTGTCTAACAGTGAGACCGAACGTGTAGTTTGCTTTTGTATGCGCCAGTATATCAGAACAGATATAAATCCACTGTCATAAAAAAGATCACATGCATGTTTTTTGTTAAGATCAAATATGAATTTACTTTTAAAGCAAAATAAAATAAGATGAAGCGGGGTGACTCCAGGGGTAAGAACATCTTGAGCTGGTGATTGGGCATAGATCAAATGTAGTGGCCTAATGTTAATTAGGGTATGTGCCGCTGTTGTTCTCCTGATGTGTGCAGAGTTACAAGGCTAATTAATTCTATAATTAAACAGATGTCTCAGGTTGGCTGTGCTGAGAGTGTTTAGCTAATGTTGAATGGCACATCGACAGTTCACTTCAAGGTTATGTCTTCCCTTAAGTTTTCATTTAATGAACTTTTGAATGAGTGACAAAGACTTGTAGAGTAACAAAGAGCTGATGTTACAATGTTACAATGTTACAAAGAGTCTAAATCAGAGAAATGTATTAAAAGGCCTGTATCCTATGACCTTAAAACACATGTAATTATAGTTTTACAGGAAAGTACCTTTCAATCTCCAGTTCATTTAGATTTGGAGAACATTCTTTTACTTGTATCTCACAAAAAACATGCATTTATATTTATCCATGTGCTCTATTCACTGCAGTTATACTCATTCATGCTGAGGTTGGGGTGTTTCAGCTCAGACCAAACAGTGTGAATTATGTACCCAAAGTCCACAGCAAATGACAGTTCACTTAGGTCTGGGAGTCTTTGAGTCATTTGGTTGATTCATCCTCTGAATATTCCCTGGGCTCAGATCAGGTTCAAATTTCATGCTTGGTTTCTCACAGTGTCCCAATTTACACAAATCCTGGGTTTAGTTTTTCTCTCCATTCCTACTTTCATTACTTAAAGCAGTTTGTCATCTGGGGTCTCACATTTGTGTTGTGGGCAGAATTTATCACTGAGCTGGAATTGCCCAAATAATAAGCAAATAACAAGCAAGTAAAAGTAAGTCAAATTTACTTTGTCTGATTGCATAAAATATGCAAAAAGGACAAACTATCCAGATCAGAAAAAAGAAAGATTTATTGCTCTAAAATAGAGCATTTGGATTTTTGCATTTTTACAATGTCTAATAGATATTTGCCATAGTAACTGTTGCTTACACCATTGTCAGGTTATTTTTCCCTTCATATATACTCATTTACAAATAATATTTAGTATATTTTCAGTTGTTTCATTAGAGACTAAGATTAAGTGTTTTTGGAGTGTTATAGACAGCTGGAGGCCTACTGGTTAGGGCATTCACCCTGCAAACTGCTAGTGTCACCACTGAGGTTCCCTTGAGCAAGGAACCATCCCCACACACTGTTCCCCACGCACCCCTCATTAGCAGCCCACTGCTTCACTTGGCGAATGGGTTAAATGCAGAGAAAGAGTTTCACATTGTTCACACTGTGTGCTGTACTGTGCTGTGGATATGTATATGCATGACTATAAGCGTTAATACTAAAATGAATAAAAAGACATTTCATTAAGTCAGGTCAAGTAGGTCTTTATTGTAACTTCAACCTTATACACATTGTACTGTGAAATTTAGCAGTGTTTCCTTAGGATATTCCTTTTGTTTGCTATACATCAAAATTCATGCTCAACATAAAGAAATTGTGATTTAGAAGCATCATTATAGGAGGATTATTTATATCATATAATTTTTTAATAATTTTTTCCCTCTTGATCTAATGCAACTGGTTGACCCAGTGTCAGCTCAGGCTAAATTCAAACAAACATAATTTTACATTTTTGACTCATGATGTGGCTTGATGCAAATAAGATTGGGACAGAAATTCTCGGGCTGTATTTGGGTTTGGCCCAAAATTTCAGGCTTGATTTAAGGTCTGCTGGATTTCTTTTTGAATGAGTACCCAAACACCATTTAATTAAAAATGTCTTAAAAGCAGAGTTTTTATCTATAAGGGAAAAAGAAACACTGTAAAATGATTATGTTAAGATGAGACAAGTTATTGGTACATAAAGATAAGTTTTAGTTACATAAAACCTCAGAACTATTATGAGATCCAAGATGTTCAATGTTGCATCTTTACATTTACCGCATTTAGCAGACGCTTTTTTTCCAAAGCGACTTCCATTTCTAACTACAGGGGACAGTCTCCCTGGAGCAACTTGGGGTTAAGGGTCTTGCTCAGGGA
>JBBKCR010171611.1:0-15247 GCA_037577295.1 Ladigesia roloffi | reverse complement strand
CGTAGGTCACTGTGTGTCTTAACCAGCAGAAACATTCCTCTGAAACTGGTCCGGTTCAGGGACTGGACTGGAAATTAAAGTGTCTGGAAGTCCTTCAGGAAGCCTGGAGAACTCTTACATACTCTAACATACAAGAGAGTCTGGATCTCTGGAAGAGCAAAATGGAGAAATGAGGGGTGGTTCAAGACTTCACATAAAATATCATATATGTTTGTGGTTACTAAGATGTAACCAATCAGCATTTTGTACATTTATCTGCTTTCGTTATTAATCTTATTGTTAAGTGAATAGAAATGTGAGTATAAATATTACAAAGATGGAAGCAGACATTCAGGAGCCAGACTGAAAACAGAGAGGCTGTCTTCTCCCTCTCCGCTCGTCATTCTGGAACAGTCGGCAGCATCTTTCTAACCCGAGGGAGTGTGTGTGTGTGATGGGTGTGGGGGGGGACTCGTGCCCTTCAGCAGGTGAACAAATCAAACTCACACAAGCTTCCTGCAGAGCCTGATGAGAGTCTGACAGGTCCAAAATGATCCATCGCGAGTGTCCAGCCCTCCTTGTCCTCCTCCACCACCGTGTGTCTGTCCGTTCTCTCTGTCATCACTTGCACAGTTAAACACTCAAACACACCCAGCACTGATTTTGTAAACACCAGACATGTCATCATGTCGAAAGGAAACCGAACGAACATCACGGCGATTCGTTTAGGGCGGCCCTCCCCCTCCATAAACGAACAACACGGCGAATCGTTTATGGCGGCCCTCCCCCTCCCACCACCTTTCCAAATAGCAAAGTAGTGGAAGAGTGTGAGGCTCTATTCACTCACTCTTCCACCAGCGCCCCCTTGTGGAGAATCACACTCTTAGAAGAAGTTTTGATCATTGTTTACTGCCAGGGACTGGTCTGATATATACCATAAATTAAGTCAAAAACACTTTAAAGAAATCCAAAGAAATTAGGCAGAAGCTCCACACATGTAATTATGTTAAAAGGGAACCAAATGGCATAGCGGTTCATTTATGGCGGCCCTCCCCCACCCCCACCATTGAAAATAAGGAGGTAGTGGAAGAACCTGTGGCTCCATTCGCTCACTGTTCCACACAGCGCCCCCTTCTGGAGAATCTTCTCAACTTCATTAAATCAAAGTCACACTTTTAAGACGATGTTTTCCTAATTGTTTACTGTTCTGTTATATACCATAAGTTAACTCAAAACTCTTTAAAGAACCAAAGTGCAGCATGTGTCATTTCTTCAAAAGGCAATCAAATGACACATCGATTCGTTTATGGTGGTTGTTATGTTCTCTTACAATTTTAAGTTTATTAGTATGCATTGTCTGTTGCAACAGCACCACCCGGTGGACATTTTTATTTTAGCACATAATTTGATGTGGTAGGAAGTAGATCACCACATGATCACACAAGTTGTTTTGTTTGAGTTTGCTTCGCTCACATCCATCCCTTGTTTTCCTCTTGTCAAACGCAACATTTGTAAGTACTTTGTGGTCTTGTACCATTTATTGACAGTATGATGTGGATATTTTGATCATGTTGTACAGCCTCATGGTGAATTCTGTTGCTAAGCTTTTAGCTACTGTACTTAATTGCACAGTTAATTATCTCTCATTGTATTTCTTTACAAAATTTACTGATGTAAACCAAATTTGCTTGTATGGTTTCAGTTGTACACTTGATACCAGTTATCTTCAAGAAAGATATTGATCTGTCTGTGGAGTTGCTGGGACAGTGTTTAGCTATTTGGATAGCTAGACTTGCTCTTCTACTGAGACCAATACAGCGCCCCCACCACCTTTTGAAATAACAAAGACACTCATTCATTCTGTCATAGCACCGCCTCATCTTCACAAAGCCAAATCACACTTTTAAGATCATTGTTTACTGTCTGGGGCTGGTCTGTTTTAAATGATAATTGAACTTAAAATCCCCTTGTGAAGAGGCTTTTAAAACGATTGTATACTGTTAATGGTGGGTGTGTTTTAAGTGACCATAAGTACCATAATATAAGTGCATGGTATTTGTTAGGGCATCAAAAGCAAAAAATAAATAAATTCGTTCACATTATATAACCGGTCAGTTGAGGTGTGGAATTACGTCAAATGTTAAACTTTGTTACAACGATCCAAACATTTTGTCCAAGTGAGAGGATCTCCCATTTTGTCTCCAGTTTATGCGTTTTAGCAATTGCGTAAAACAAGTGCATTTATACAAAAGTCACCAAAACAATTGGATTTAACAATAACAGCAGAAAATAGTTACATTCTAATAATTACATTCTAACAATAATTACATAAAACATACTGGACCTCACTTGATTACATATGAACATGTGGTTCATTAGAAACACACTCCAAAAAATCTACCTAAATACATTTCCAACAGTGATGTTGGCGAGGTTTGTATCTGTGGGTATCGGTGGTTCTCTTTCCTTGGAGCACTTTTGACCATATACTGGGATGTTCAGTCACCCAGACATCACAGTTTGTTTCTTGTCAAAGTGTCTCTGATCTATTCGCCCATTTTTCTGCTTCCATCATCGACTTCAAGAACTGACTGTTCACCCACTGACTAATATAAATACACCACCCCCACAGGAGACACAGGAACCAGATCATCAGTGTTCAACTGCAGTGGGTTTAAAGGGGACATATTATGCAAAACTCACTTTTTCTGTATCTACTGCTTCCATAAACACTCCAAGCGCAAAAACCATCTATCCATTTTTTATGTGTCAGTTAAAAGATTTTGGTGTCAGGAATCATGAGCCGTTTGGATGCTCCCCAATTCTGATGTCAGGATGAGGAAATTTGCATAGAACCGCCTCTCACCTGTCAAGCCCCACCCACTAGATCAGTTGAATCAATTTTGTCTGCTGGTTTTACGAGCGCGTGTAAGAGGCCGCGCACTACTGCTACAGGCAAAGGCAAATCACCAAGTGCTGAGTTAATCTCGCTCTGGGGCCAACTCTGGTCCAGCATATAGGGCTGATAGCGCCTCTATTTTCTGCCATTTTCATGTGTCAGCATGGGATGAGGGTGTGGCCAGCAATAGCTTTTTTCCATAAAAGTGACAGAGCCTCGAAACAGCTCGTTTTGAAAGAGACTGAAACTGTCCAGAATGGAGCTGGTGAATCTATTAATGTGAGTGATTTTTTGCAAAGAATGTCATGAACATCTTTTGTAGCCCATTGACCTGTTATAACTTGTTTATAAAGAGAATATGTCCCCTTTAATGTTGGGTGTGCTTAGTGTAAGGTTTCAGTTTTGTTTGAACAGCGATTTGTTCTTAAATCGTTCCTTGTTGGTGCTGCTGGGGTTTCTGAACCCTAGCTGTAGTTTATATCAATTGTAACTCTATGGAGGAAAACACTGAAAAAACTCAATAAATTAATAAAAAGTGGGTGGAGCTTAATCAGGTCTGGCCCTAATCCTGCATCCAGAAGTGGGGGGAGCTGAAATCTGACCTACCTGTTTGGTTCTCCCTTTGGAGAAAAAAAATTGATGAGCTTATCAGGTTGTAGAATCAAGTAAAAAATGATAATAAAAATATAAATAATTATTTTAGGTCATACAGCACTGTTCATACAGACAAAAACAAAAACAAACTCATAACATATAAAAATAAGACCACAGAGAACAACAAACCAGAGCACTGTCCAGAGTTAAAAGCTCTTTATAAATGTAGCTATAAAGAGAGATTTTATTTTGAGAAGCTAATTAGAACGTTAGATTTAAGCAGGCTAATCTGAATATTCTATTATCCAATCAGAGTTTCTGAGCTAATCAGATTGCAGGATTACATTAGTAATAATAATCATAATAATAATAATAAATGTTTATATAGTGCCTCTCTAAATATTTAAACTTGGTGGAGAAACATGAAGGATAGACAAATACCAAACAGATCAGAATGATCTGAATTTTAGATACTATCCAATCAGAGTGCAGGATTCACGTAACTGCACAGACTTCTAATATCTCCTCACTGTGCAGGACCTTCAGCTGGTGTTTGGGGTTCCTTCAGGAGATGTTCTGCACTGATGTGTTTGTTGCTCTGAATTATTGATGTCATTTTAGAAAACAGACAGAGTGAGGTCAGGGCTGTCCTGTCCACTTCCACTACCGGGGTTTAGGAGGGTTTAGTCACAGTCAATGCACTGAGTGGAAGTGGAGATGGAATTGGGAGAGAAGATCTCAGGAGAAGGAACGACATTCCAGACCTCAAACAGCTGAATCTGACCTTCCAGGGGGGGCAGGACAGTCTTGCTTTCTATGAAAGCATCATTTGCTTTCAGCGAGAACACACCATTACACCAACAGGGACTTTGGTGACTTTGTATACAAATTCATAGACTTTCATCTGGAGAAATAACAGCTTCCACACTTCTTAAAAGATTTAGGAGAGAATTTGTGTCCATTCTGTATCATTTTTGAGAACAGACACTGATGTTGGATGAGAAGTTCTGGATCCCAATCTCCGTTCCAGTTCATCCCAAAGGTGCTGGATGAGGTTCAGGTCACGACTTTGTGTGGAGTTCAGTGGAGATGGAATTAGGAGAGAAGATCTCAGGAGAGGGAAGGACACTCCAGACCTCAAACAGCTGAATCTGACCTTCCAGTGGAGTCAGGACAGTCTTGCTTTCTAAGAAAGCGTCGTTTGCTTTGGCCCAGCGGGTTGCCGTTGGTTTGGGACACCATGTAAGTTCCAGGCAGGGATCTGACGTGTTGACAGACGAGCTCCACATTGACTCATCCAGCAGTGCTCGGTCCCACACCTCAGCAGCTATTTCCAGGAGAGGCATTCCGCAGCAGCTTGGCTCCCAGTAGGAGGATCTGAAGTGTTTCTGAGATTCGGATCGATGGGCGTCGTCTCTGGGAGGTTCTCCTGAGGTTCCTCAGCTAGTCCCTTCAAAGCCAAGGATAATCTGAATGCAGACAATCCATTTTAAAATGGTTAAACTGGGACTATTTCTGTTGTGGTGGAAAGTTAACAGTGAAAGTCTGAGCCACTATAAGAGTGTATAAGAGTTCTGATTAAATTATTTTCTTCATTTCATTAGTTATTGCATAATTAAATCGATTACAAAAGTATTGGGACGCCTGATCATTACACCAACAGGGACTTTCATGACACTGCATTCAGATACAGAGACGTTTCTTATGGGTGGTCCCCTTTACAGCTGTGTGTTTGTGTATGTGTTTGTGTACGAGTGTGTGCGTGTTTGTGTGTGTGCGTTTGAGTGTGTGAATGTTTGTGTGTGTTTGTGTGTAGTGAGTGCATTAGTGTGAATGTATGTGTGTGTGAACATTTCTAAGGTATAATAAATTATGCACATGTGTTATTTGTATATTTCCTCCAAACATTTATCTGTTTGTAATGTTGAATCCAGTGTTGGTCAGCAGTATATAAACAATAGAGACCTGCAGATTTTACACAGACACACTCCAACAGGAATAACCTGTAAAAAATGATCTGGCCTCTTATTTATTTCCATGGGTGTATATTATATATGTGAGATATCTGCTCATATCAGTTTGGCGTGTCTTTAAAAATGCAGAATATATCATGCCATCACCCCATCCCTCGTTTCACCGAGGCTCCTCTTGGCAGGACCATCCCTCTGGTGCTCAGATGGCGGGCCCAGCCCGGCGGTTCTCTCGTGGCTCTGAACCTGGCGCTGGCAGGGATGTGCTTCCAAGGTCTGGGCTCCGATCCCAACTGCTAAAATCTGGGCCACTGCATTAGTTAACCTTATTCACAGAAATAGATCATCCTCCCTAAATCCTGTTTCAAAGCCTACACCAACTGAGCTTTTTCCAGCAGTGTCAGCACAAAACAGGAGCTCATCGGACTTCTCGCACCTGAAGATCCTTCCCGAGCTTCATGTGTCTCTCCAGTATCGTTTTATCGTTTACACTCAGGCAACGGCCTGAAAAATAAAAAACATTTATGTTATGTTTTCAATATCCAGGCTTCTGATTTGCTGGAAAACATTCAGGTTGAGTTGCAGGAGAGATGTAGTTTTTAATATTTAAAATTTTTCATAGAGAGTCTTCTACCTGCATGGACAAGGTCGCACAGTGATGCAAAGCGCCACTTTATGACACATGAGCACCCCCTTGTGGAGAGTCTGTTTTAAGTTATACCGTAATATAATTATACCGTGATATAAAGAAGCAAAAAAAAAAAAACTACACTAAAATCATGAAAGCTCACAGCACTGTTTCACTGTGATTGGTTTCTAATGACAGGTTAAGTTTAGTCGATCTGGTGTCTTTCAGCAGTGTTTGCATTACAGTGATGTAAACAGTAAACATCAGCCAAGGTTACATGTTTGAGGTACACTTTTTAAAATAAAATCTTTCAGTTGGTGGTCTCTATAAACTGAAACAGAAAATATGGACATACTATTTGGACAAAAGTATTGGGACAACTCACCATTACACCAACATGGACTTGAATACAAATTCATAGAGAGCTTCCACACTTCTTGAAAGATTTTGGCGTTTCTGTGGGAATTTGTGTCCATTCTGTTGCATTTATGAAGTCAGACACTGACGTTGGACGAGAAGGTCTCCGTTCCAGTTCATCCTAAAGGTGCTGGATGGGGTTGAGGTCAGGTCTCTGTGTAGTCCAGTCAAGTTCTTCCACACTGAACTCCTCCAGCATGTCTTTATGGGGCTGCTCTGTGTTCTGGGACACAGTCCTGCTGGAACAGAACAGGTTCAGAACACAAACTGGGTCCACAGAGTTGAGCATGACACTGTCCAGAATGGCTTGGTTTGATGAAGCATTAAGATTGATCAACGCTGGAAATAAAAAGCCATCTGAATTCAGTCATCAATTTGTCCCAATACTTTTGTCCATGTAATCAGGCCTCATGAAGACAGTGTGAGCTGTTGCAGCAGATGCCAGTTCAGTCCTCAAATGACCATACATTCTTTTAAATTAGGAATAAAGGTGTTTTTGCTCTTTTCTTGTTAAGAAGTTGATTGGCAGTTAGTTCAAGGTCTATACATCACACTATTTAGACTGATCGAAACAGCAGCATCTAGTGGAGTATATGTTCATTTAGTGTTCAGTAAATGTACATTAGGAACCTGCAGTGGTGACTAATGATGAGTTTCCAGGACAACGCCTGTCTTTAGTCACCATTACTCATAAGAGCATGTGTTTCTACATATGGGAGAACATCTTGTCGATTTTAATGAAGAAAGCTGACTTGTTCAATGTCTTAATTACTTCTGTACATGCTGTAGGATTGTGTGTGTGAGGTTTTTATTAAACGTGTGTGTGTGTGTGTGTGTGTGTGTGTGTGTGTGTGTGTGTGTGTGTGTTTATTTAAGATCCCATATGCATTAAAAATCAATCCAATCTATGCATTTACTCTACAGTATTAAAAGGAGTTGTTTAAAGTGATGGCATTGTTAGCCCCCACCTTTCAGTTAGTGGTCTAAAAACCACGCCTGTGTGTGTGTGAGGTCCCTTCAAAAACTTTCAATCAACCTTCAAATATTGTTTTTGCTCCCACAAGGCGACTCAAAGAGAAATTATGTGCAAGAGTTGTACACAGTACTTAAAAATATATATTGTAAAGTTTCAGGTATCTGTGAAAATATATTAGTGGAATGTTTACTTCTATTTAAATGACCATTTTCCCCGTTATGATTTATGGAATACATTTATACATCATCACCATGGCAACAAAATCTCATGGCTGGAGATAGCAGTTTTATATGAGAGGGGAAAAAAACATTGTCAAAATGTAATGAGTATCTATGTATAGAAGCGTTAATTGGTCCTTTCCCGGTGAGACTGGAGATGTGAGGTTTTGTCCAGACGTGTCACCCCAAATTCTCAGATCCGAATGAATGAGTGATCAAATGGCTGCAGGATCCGACAGAACCAAAAAAAACACAAAACTCTGGACTGTGAGAACAGAAGAGGATATTCATGTGACAATAATGTCATCTAGTGGTTAAAAAAGGTACTACATAAATACAAACATATAGAGAAATGTATTGGGATGCCTGGCCGCCACACCAGCAGGGACATTTTTGACATTTTGACATTATTGATATTATGGGTCAGACACTGAATAATAATTAAGATGTGTGCCACCCCACCTAGGTGTCAGTGACTAATCACATTAAGACCTGTATTTAAAACCTTTTAAAAGTTGCCGACTCTATGTCTCCTTTTATCTTTTAAACACCAAGGTAAATGAATAAATACATGAATGTATAATGCTGGAAGAGAAACAATCTGTTTTCAATGAAGTGGTCCATAAATTATAGGCTTGAAAAGTTTTCCTATTTCTAGAGTGTTGACTGATGTATTGTGTTTATGTATTTAAGTTCTGTTTCATACTGGAGAAATGTATGTGACTTAATAAAAGCACAATATCCATATTTGTTGTGTTCATTTTCACATGTGGAGTCTTAAAAAAGGCGTTATCATAAGGAGTGTGGAGCAAGGGGTTTTCTCAGCAGTTTGTGGGTCTTCAGTGTAAGCCTGCAGGAGTGTTAAAAATGTTTTTAGTCATATATAGTTATGATATATGTGTGTGTGTTTGTATGTGCATGTATTAGGGCATTAATGACTTCAGATTTTTCCTAGTCAACTAATTCATCAAGACAGTCGAATTCGAGTCCACCAGTCGTGATGACGTCAAACACACGCAGGAACAAAGGTGTCCAACACTGAGTAACATTTTTTAAAGTTCTCTGTAACATTAACAGTCAACATGACATTTGAACTCAACAAAACAAAGGCTGATACCTTGAAGTTTCTGGTAAATTTAAGTGTAAACAGAAAGTGGGAAGAGTTTAAGCCCCGGCGCTGCTCAGCTCCTCTGAGCCGAACTACCTGCAGTGCTAGCATTAGCATGTTAGCTAGAGGTGTTGTTTCAGAACCATGCAGAACACCGGCACTTTTCCTGCACTTTCACACCAACTTGCAGGTTCTGCAGGTCTCCTGTTGTTCGTGTGTCTAGAGTGAAGTGTCTCCACACGTGAGATGTATGTCTCTGTTCTCTGCTGCACCTGCCTCGTCTTGTTGTGGTCTCGTGTTTACAATTCACTCTACATGACAATGGTTCCGCCCCTTTTATGAAGGGAATATAGTAATTGGTAAAACCAAGGAATGCGTGTCAACATCAGCCAATCAGAGGCAGAGACTGCAATACGTCCAAAGCGAGGGCAAAGAGAGAGAGAGAGAGAGAGAAAAAAATACTCTCAGATGCCGTCGACTAGTGCCTCTATAGTTAAATAATCAACTTGTCGACTTTTGTGTTAATGCCCTAGTATGTATATATAAATAGATATATATAGCTATGGGCTGTCCCCAAACACAAACAGCCCAACGAGGGGCAGGTGGGAGAAGATTGTAGACGAAATTGATGAGAGATTTTATCTTAGTTTTTATTTTATAAAAAAACATTTTCGTCTCGTCTTTTTTCGTAAACAATAATGCACGTTAATTGTCTTAGTAAGCATTTTGGACACTGTTGCAGTCTCGTCATCGTCTCGTCTTAGTCATGGAAAAAAAGGTTGTCGACAAACATATTTCGTCTCGTCTGACTAAATTAACACTAATTGTGATACAGTTCCCGCCCAGAAACACAAGTTTTTCGCCGTACTAGGAGGATTGTCACATCAATTTATTTTCATTAACCAATAGCTGAGGGTCTAAGGGTTTCAAAGAGCCCACCCACCAGTTTACAAACATATGGAGCATGGACGGACCCTTTGTTTGCTGAACTGATTCACTGTGAGTACATGAAAATTATGACACTGGTCTTAAAAGTGTGTATAAGCTGGCTGGGTTGTGATAAAACTGCGCTGGAATCTCTATGTAATTGTTTTAATTTGGTTTTGAGCAGTGGTGGAGCTAGAAGGGGGTCCGGCGTGGCCAATCGGATGTCAGGGGTGTCGGGTGCCACCCCAAAATTATATTTGCTACCGGCGGTTCCTGGTGCTGTTGGCTTTCAGACTGTTTCTTTTGTCTTTTTTTTGGCTGCAGTAAGCATCTCACTGCATGTTGTACCGTGAATGACACTGTATGTGACAAATAAAACCTGAATATGAAATCCGTGACGTCACGGATCCCGGTCTCTGGTGGTCCGCCTCTCAGACGATCGGGAGTCGTGGGCTTAGTTATTATTTCAACTTTGAGTACAGTGCGTGTTTGTGTGGACCCCCTGAAATAGCAGTGGCCACCCCCTAGCCACCCCATGTAAAAAGTCCTAACTCCACAACTGGTTTTGAGCGAGTTTTGTGGCTCTGGGCAGCTGGGTGGAGGGTTTCTTTTGTTTGGACGGAGCAGTGAACTGAGAAAGACGAGTCAACTCCTCCACCTCAACTCAGTAATCTGTGCCCTATGAGAATTTTATAGTTTGAAAGTTTAGGGGTTAGAATTTTAAGGTTGGAGAGTTTTTAGGTTGGAGAGTTTTGAGGGATGTTTTGAGGCAGGAGTGTTTTGAGGGTTGGAGACTTAAAATTTTTGATGTTGGAGAATATTGAGGTTGGCTATTTTTAAGGTTTTAAGGAATTTAATTATTTCTGGACTCCCCTACCCTGCTCATGTTAGATGTGTGATGGGATGTGAAGGTGTGTACTCGCAAATACCAACAGTGCTCACATTGCATGTATCAGCCCACCACATTGTTGTAGTTCATTTATGGTAACCATCATTGTGAATCATGGAGCTTAATGCTGTAATCAGGCCGTTATTTGTTTCTTTTTTTGTGAATTCGGTGTCACAGTAAGTCACGTAGATCTTAAGAATACACTTAATATCATTTAAAATACAAATGATGATAAATAAGCAGCAGGTGCATGCTTGAACATTTTTACATTTTACAGACATTTCCATAGATTTTTGGTGTCTGAAGAACTGAAGATCTTTTAATATCACATTTAAACACAAGAGGGCGACAAACAATTCCGGGAAAAGTGAGAAGAAGAGTTGGAAGATCTGGTAGGTCACCTCCAAACGAATTATTTATTCCAAAGCTGTAGAGTTGTGGAAGGGTGTTCTGCTCCCTTATTTCAGCAGATCTGGCCTCTGTTTAAAGGGAAACGGGAAATGTTGGAGTAAACATGACTGGTATCCCGTTTTAGCCAGGAAAATCCCGTAATTTACCCTTCTTTCCCGTCGTCCTCCCGTATTAGTACCCCCCCCCCCCTCCCCCCAACAGAGGAACTGTTGACCTGCCAGTGTTCAGTGGAGAGTGATTATATTGAGCCCCCGTAAAAAAGTCATCAACCAAGTCTACCATTTTGTCCAGAGTTAGGTGGTGGGATCCGCACCAATCCGTTACTCGCTGCACCTCCTCTCTGCTGGGTTTATGGTCCAGAACCTACTCAGAGATAGAGAAGGACTTGTCAGACTTTGTCTGTGTGGGTTTCTTCTTGGATTGAAGCTGCATTAGTGCGGAAGCCCTCGCCAGTTATTGTGATCCCTTGAACCTGAACTGCTCTGTTAGCAAGACCACACTGACTCACACAGGAGAATTTTCATCCAGCACCATGTTTTGGCTGCATTTTAGGGATGTGCTGTGGTTAGAGAGAAGATGCGATGATAGATGGTCTCTTAGAATGGACGTATCTTTGGAGATGTGCTGTGAATGTGTTTCTCCTGAACACGTCCTCAAAGTGGGGTTTGATTTCCAGAAACAATTTTAATGGTATAACGGGCTTGTCAATTTGGGTTTCTAGCTGTACATGATCTATAGCTTTCACTCATCAGTCGCTGATCTGTGCAGAAGAGCTTTATATTCTTGATGGTGATGTAGATTATAGATGTTGAGGTGCTTCAGTGCTGTCAGCAGCATCAAACTTCAAACTGTCCTGGAGGGTCCACAGCACTGCAGAGTTTATCATTCAGCCTCATTAAACCTGATTCAGCTCATCAGACAATAATGCTTTTATTAGTTATTCAGTATGAAATCTTCCACCTTGTAGAGTTTTACAGGTTATGATGTTACGGAGACACTCCGTTTTCCGACCTTCTGATAGGGAGACCGAGTGAATTACCTTGACGTACTTCTCCACTGTGTACTGATGGTTCTGTGTTAAGAACTTGATGGCTACAAAGGAAGTCCTTTAGCAGTTTCTCCATTTATTTTATCTTTCTGCAGCCACAACACCAAACACGATTCTTAGCTCCCTCACAACTAACTTATTATACCAAAAGCCCCTCCCTAATTAAGGTTTGGGCCTGTAGTGTTTACACGACCACATTTATCACAATCATCAAATCACTTCGTCTCAAAATGTCAACAACATGTTTTCTCTCTGTTCACAGTGAACATCTGTAAATACCTCCTTCCAGATAAACCCTGGTGTGTGACGGTTCACAGCACCCAAGGACTCTCGGGATACCAGGTAAGTACCTTCACCTTTTATAAATACAGTTTAGTTCATAAGTTAGTTTAGATTATGGGAATTAGGGTGATGGTGTGGTGCCACAACTGCTGGCAATATACAGAAAGTTTTTTTTAACTGTATATGTGTGTTCAAGCCTGACTTGTGTGTTGATGCTTTAACGTCTTTATTTTTTTCAAAATGTCTCTTTGTTTTTCATGTTGTGATCCCGTTCTCATCTCTTTTACAGATGTTAAAAAAAGCTGATTTGCATATTAATCAGTCATTGACCAACCAGGTGTAAGCAACTGGTTGAAAATACCACAAGTGTTTAAATACCTAGTGATCTGACTAGTGTTCTACATGACAGTGAGTAGGAAAAAAAACGCTCTAATGTAAGAGATTCCTACCATCAATGTGAAGACTAATGCAAGACAATAAGTAAAATCAGTGAATGTAATGCTTATTTTTGTTGTTGTGACACACAGTTATCTTTTTCTTGTATTTTTCTTCTATTTCAGCATCCCCATTGTGTAGGACGGTAGACTGCCAAGGCTCCTGCAGCCCCTCACCAAGTGACAGCCCAAGGAGGTTCAGCAACATCTCCACCACAATCTGGATTGGCACTTGACTGCTGCCCATCACCCAATGGAGACCCAAAAAGGATTGCTGCATTTCCCCCCAGCTAGTCCAGCACCAAGTGGACCCTGCCGAGACTTTGTACTATCCTCCACTAACAGAGCTTTGAGAAATTCAGGCCAAGCTCAAATTTGCAGATTAAATTTAGCATAATCTTTAAGTATTTTGTGACTTTTCTCATTTGTGGTGAATACCTTAAAACACTCAACATACACCTGGAATTTGAGTGGTGACTCCTCCCAGGTTTTTTTAAATAAATTCATAGTTACACTGTAAACTAGTTAACACCTTTATGGTTACCGGGTCTTTTAATTAATTTGAAGGAAACTTGTCATTTTCTATATCCCAAAAAACGGCCAAGCCATATAACCAGTAAACCACAATTTCTCCTGTAAAAATTAACGTACAAAACCAAGCTTTTACACCATTCATTTTTTAATTTGAAGGTTTATGGTCATGTCAGGGCTGATTCTCACATTTACGGTTCCTGTGTCATTGACATTATGGGTCTATGAGGCATCACTCTGTTTATTATTGTTTTTTGGGGCCAATTTTAGAATTTCTGGTGGGCAATCGAAAGTTAAACACGTTGCCTTAAACCTCCATATCTGTGAGAATATGATGCAGCCAAAACTCCTTCCTATCATGAGAATCAAAGCCATGTCCATCAAAGGCTTGGTCAGTTACTGGGTTTAGGGTCAACACTGCAAATGGTATGGTCAGTGCAGGAATACATATAAATGGAGCAGGTGGGCTTTTGTGGTGATAGAGCTGGTACTGAACGTCCAAATGAGCTTCCAAGTGATATGAATAGTAAGGAATGATCTCCATCAAGGAGGCATTGATGTTCCTGGTTCCAGTACAGGTAATAGTCAGATCCCTGAATGCTGAACCCCCATGAATAACTGAGGTCTCCCAGGCTACACAGGTTCCCTGGTATTCATATTGTTTAGAACCTCACTTCGACCTTCAGTACCAGCTTCGTCACCAGAAAAGCGCCCCTTCACCCACAATGATAGATGTAGAACATTTGTTGAGACATAAATATAAATGTGAACATAAATCTTCTTAAGAACGCTTCAGTCATCAGGGAACATATTTCTCACCATTTCATTCCACTGTGACAATGTCAGATGTCACCTTTCATGTGGAAGCACCGACTCAACGGCAGGCTAAAAATGAGGAAATTTGTTAGTTTTCCCTTTAAAACTTCCAAGGATCCCACCTGTCCTGATGTCTCCCCCAAATTAATTTTTTACCAGAGCTCCTGCTTTTTCTAAAAACTAGTCCTCGGGACTCATAATGTCAACGACATGGGAGCTGTTACCCTAAATGTGAGCCCCAGCCCCAAAATGACCATAAAACCTTCAACTTAGACACAAACAACAGGAAAACACATTTTAGCCTTTTTTATTGTTGAGATGTTGGTGATTACATGGTGTTTGGTGAGAAGGTAGAAAATCTCCACTTTTCGATTAAGTAATTAAGGTTTTGGTGATGAAATATAGGATCTCAAAGGTTCCCATGGAGAAGAAAACTAGTGGTAACAGGGGGCCTTGCAAGAGTTTTTGTCTATTGATTGTAATAAGATGTTACATTTTATAGAGTGAAATTGGGTTGCAGCTGTTGGGATTGTTATAATTCAGGTAAAATTTTGTATATAAAACAGACAATAAAATCAGATATTTAAGTACTATTATGGGAGGAGTCACTGCTCAGATCCCAGGTGCTTGTTAATTAGTTTGGTAAAAAATCCACCATGAATGAGAAAAGTAGTCCCAATTTACTTTATTTTCACCAACATTAATGCTGTAAATTTGGGCCTCATTTTGCTGACCCAAGTTTTTCCCCTTGCCCCAGTGCCTGCCCACTGAGTGGTGGGTGCCCAATGGGAGAAGGTGCCCTCCCCCTGGGGAGCCCACTTACTGGTGGGCCGCCAGAATGGGGAAGGTGCTGATCTGCCATGGTGCCCACCCTGGGTTGGGAGCAAATAGGAGAAAACACGGACCCTCCCAGGTGCTCCTTCAGCAGTGGGCCACCAGCCTGGGGAGAACACTGCAGGTACTTTGAAACTGAGTAATAAACCTTTTTTGGGGGAAGCCAGAGGAGTGCATCTGAAAGAGAGTAACAAATGAAAGCATCGCCCAGACCATGATTTTACTTATAGTGTTGCACTAGTCTTCACACTGATGGTAGAAAATGCTTAAAATTCACCTTTTTTCG
>JBBKCR010171602.1:0-15250 GCA_037577295.1 Ladigesia roloffi | reverse complement strand
AAACAAGGGGTCTTTGGAAAGCTCTCATTGAGCCCTATTTAACTGTGAATTTTCCCGGAGATTGGTGGTTGCCCCGTCTGGAACAGACACGAGCATTTTCCATGGGGGAATAAAGTACTGTAACCAAGTGAGGTGAAAAGTTGTTAGCCTAGCAATCTTATAGGGACACTCTTGAAACGCCTGTCCTTCCTTACGAATCAGCAACCACATAAATATGCCCATTAAAGTCGAAAACATACCACACCATACCAGCCCTTACAGTGCTCACTGAAATGGTTTCTAAATATTACCTACTGTTAGTGAAAACTGTTTAAGTAGCTGATAGCCACTGCTAGAGCTAGCTACCTGTACTTCACCAGAAAAGATAAGTCTGCTGAGACTAAATAATTTATACAGCGTAAAGAACACATGATAAATAACAATATTACATAAACATGATCTGGTAATCTGGAAAGGTAGGTAAAAGAGTTTGATAATGGCTACTGGCTAGCTTACCTTTGAAGGTGTTTGCACTCCACGTGCCTGGTGAAGTTTGAAGTAGTCCCGGCTGTCTTGGTCAAGGAGACTTTGCGAAATCTGCATTTTGCGGAATACTTACTTTTTGCATTTACCCAAAACTCTTAGTGTTCTGTTATTTTCATTTTGCAGTGAAGGTACTGCTCTGCTATTAGAAGAATCTTTAAACTGCAGCTAGATGCAGCTTCATTTGGGTGTCAGGCATATTTATAATTACTTGTTTTTGCGATGCGATGTCTCACTCACTAACTGAGAGCACAGACGCATGCTCCACCTGACTGTTGTGAGCTGAGCAGCGAAAGGAAATTAAGTGGGGAGACGGCTCTCCCTCAATGAGAGTCGAGTCTTCTGATTCACTAAAAAGCATCGTCTTAGAGCAGATGCTTTTGCGCATGACACATTATCGAACGTTATGTTGTGTGTCATGGACACTGTTGACTCCAAATCTCCCGACCACTCTGTCGATCTGGGACAGCAAGACCGAAACAGTAATACCGAGACAGCGAGACCAAGACACGACTGAGGGACCAAGACTAAAGTCCGTCGAGACCAAGACGAGATCTTAAAAGTGGTCTCAAGACATCCAGCTTTAGTCTGTGGTCCACATAGATCAGTGTTGGAAGGAAATGGCATCGGAACAGTTACCATTGTCATTGTGACAGTTGCCATTGTCTCCATGGTCAGAAAAGACATTCAAAAACTCGCTGTGCTCTCCCACTACTGGAAGACACAGATATCTTTTGTGTTACCAATAGGGAATACCATTTTGGCAAGCATGTTATATATCTAAACTGTATTAGGTGGTATTTTAAGAGTTTGTACCAATTGCTGTGCTTAATTTATCAAAATGCTGTGCTCAGTTCGTTAAAAGCTACTCATGTGAATGTTGCAATTCTCCTTGCTTATTTGCTGTATATTTTTTTGGACTAACTTACCTACTCACATCCACAACTAGTTTACCTCTATTTAAAATTCACATCTTTGATATACAAAATATAACATTTAATGTTTTCTCCAAATCTGTTTGCCTAAAAGACAACTGCACTATCAACGTCAGCTTCCTTTCGAATCGACCAACTAGAGCAAATCAAGACTCAGCCCACTTGAGCGCCCATGCTATACATTTATTATTATTAATTAACATTATTTTTTTTGTCTTTTGTGCAATATGTCCCTCAAAATAAATTTATAACCTCTTGCAAACAAACAAAAAAATCCTAGAAGATTTTGAAAAGCCAGTTCCTAAACTAATAAAAAGGCAGTGTTAGCACTGGCTAAGGGCTTGTGTGATTTGTAACACTTGGCAGACTGCTTTAAGCAGTTTTTCACATAAACACATGACTATGCTCTCTTCAGCAGTATATCAACCTACAGTCCATGGTTTCTGGAGACTTGAAGATTACTAGGAAGTTCATTTTCTTCTTGTTTTAAAGGAGACTTAGGAAATTGAATATCAAAGAAAAGTATCTGTGGGACCGGAAGTGATCTGTGGGTGAGTAATCAGAGTTCCAGGTTTTCCTTTGGCACCTTTCCTTGCAACTATGTTCAGACTACATGTGGCGATGCAGAGGGAGGTCTGATTGGGCACGACTCTCCGGATATCTCCGTTCACATCCGGACATCAGACCAAATCCAAATTCATAGAAGCAGCACCGCTGTTACATTGTTCTTTTGGATGTGATTTATTTATCTGGAGAGACGTGCGAATGTCCTCACAGCTAAGTGGAACTCCGTCTGGCCTTCAACTTCTGCCAGGCTAGCATTGGAACGAATCTAGAGCAGTCAGTTTGAACAACCTAAGGGATCCACCAAATAAACCCAACGTTGCAGCAATACTATGCTATGACATCATGTTCTATATGAGTCAGGGAAATTTTCCAATGGGGAGCAACTGGAAATTAAATGCAACAATTAGTCTGTACAGAAGCCGGTTCTCCATGCCTTCCATGAGGACAGAAAACAAAAGTAATACTCCTCGTTATGAAACAGGATCCTCCATAGGATATAAATAAATTGGCCTAGGAAGGCGTCCGCCCTCGGAGCATCACAATTTGCATCCGCACAGGGTTCCTGTTTGGATGCCTAATTTTAAAGAGGTATCAATAACCCTGGAGTGGCATGGCCAGCCGGAGGAAGCCATACTGCTGAAAAACTCTTAAACAAAAAGTCATTTTTAGAACGTTCCTCCTTAGCCTGCAGACAATGGTGGGAAATAACAGGACGTCACACAGGAGGATAGGGAAGGTCAGCTCATGGCACAGACACACCCGTGCTTTCCCTCTCTCTCTCTTTCTTTCTCTCTCTCTCTCTCTCTCTCTCTCACTCTCTTTTCCTCACTCGTATAGCACTATTTCCTTCTTTATCCTTCTCTATCAGCACATAATCTTTCCATATGTCCCCCAGAATCAAAGACCTTTCAGAACATTATTTTTTATTAAACTGCTGCATTTCCTATATGAAAGTTATTCAGTAAGCCATTGTCCAGTTAGTGCAGCTTAGCCCAGAAGTACATGGCACTGAGGGCATGGGGTGCATGAGGGGCATTATGCCGTGCCATTATTGCTTATCCAGGCAGTGAGGTAATTTAGTGAATGTGTTTATGGCTGAAATGTGTTGCTCTTCAGTGGGTATTTATAGATCCACATGCAGCACAGCTGTACCATTAGAACTACTTCTTACTCTCTGCAGACTCGCAGGCGGAGAGTGTTTGCATGGAAACACTTAGATTGAAGTTTACCACTTGTTCATCTGCTTTATAAGTCATCATATAGTGTTGGTTGATGAAACTCATGATACTTCTAAAGGTAATTTTTTGATACATGATATTTTTCACAATATTTTTTGTGGCATTTGGTAAATAAATAATTTAAAGCAATTCGTTCAAATTACACAATGCTTCACACTTCTGTTAAACATGCTTAAAAAGAGGGCTGTCATGATTTCTTGGTTAATTTTTATTGCTCAGCAAAAAAATAAATACTACTACACCTTGTGATGATACATCCCATGGGAACCTAGAGCCTATCCCTGGGTCTACAGGCACTAGGCGGTTGTGCACACACTCACATATCACGGTAATGATTAAACATTCTTATTGATCCCTACTATGGAGCACTATGGAGTCTTCTTGAGCACATATGAACTTAGAAAGGAAACTATCTTGGCACAGAAAACCTCTCTTTATGGATGCCATGTTTTACAGGCCTTTGAAATCAGAGAGTCATAAAATAAATGCACAGCAATCACTCATTCAGTCCTTCACTTATATAGTCTATTATGTTTCTCTAACATGCATTGATGACATCTCATTCATCACTGTGCTCTTTTCAGTTCTATGCAACAGACGTCTCCTATTAAAAGGGCACAACAATATAATATTGTCGTTCTCCTGACAGGATCACACCTTCAGTTGTGCCTTTGTTTTCAGTCATGAATTGGATTTAATCCCACCATTAAGCCATCAATAATAGAAACTATTCTTTTGATGCCCTTTTTTTAAAGCGCTTGTTATGAAAACTGCAGTTCGAAGAACCTGAATTTCATAAACTTTCTGTTTGACATAGCACAATGGTCCTATGGTGGAGAACATTTCATCTGTTTATAAATGTGTGTTTATGTGTGTGTGACCCTAGATCTGCCCCTTCCCAGAAGGGTGTGGTGGCAGGATGTCCAGACGACACATAACCTTGGCCTTGGTGAGGATACATTTTTCTATCCGTTGTTTGTTTAGCACACAGCGTCCAGTGACTGGGACGGGTTTTACTACAAAATTACCTCTTCAATATGTTCTTTGTTCTCCATCTTCCTCAACAAGATTGACATCGGATCCAAGCACCTGCTGTTGTAAGGGGAGGAATTTGATTGCATTGCTTATTCTTTATTTGGGACTTCCTTCTTGGATGGTAAATACACATGTGCATACACACACACACACACACACACACCCACACACACACACACACTATTTCCCACTCCCTCTGCCTCCCCTAAGTCTTCAAATGTTGCATGTAGTCCTCATGATATAAACAGTTCAGTTCCAAGTTTTCTTCATAAGCATGCTGTAATGTCTTTCACAATGGATCCTATGCTTTATGCCAGCTATGTTTTTATTTCATGTCAATTTAAGGCCCAGTCCCCCCGCCCACCCCCCTCAAAAGCTCTTTGCACAATTCACTGCTCCATCACTGATCTATCAACAGAAAGCCTTTGGTGGTGTATGTGGAGAATCTCTGACACTTCTTGCTTGTGTACAAAGCAAAAAACTCACACTGTGTCCAATGCATGCAAAAGTGATATCAATTGTTTTGCAACATTTCATTTCTGATACTAAGAAATACATAAATGTGAAAGGGGTTCTGGGATAGCAAGTGAACCGTGTAGACTAGTTTATGCAAATGAGCCCTTTTAAAATGTTCCGCTTGTCACTTCCGTCTGCTTATAAATCAAGTAAGGTCTTCGCTAAACATAAAAATTGAAATAGATTTAGACTTCCAGCGAAGACTTGCCAGGCTGTCACATAATTAGGTGAGGAGAAAGGTCTTGTGGAGGAATCACGAGTCCCTCTTAAAACGTTTACCTCACCAGAAAGCAGAAACTCTTCTATGCAAAAAGCAAAGTCTCCTCATATGCAAAGATTCAGCCCACAGTTTTTTTAATAACCAAAGCAGAAAATATATTTCCAATTGAATTTAAATGTACCTCTGAGTGCTACCAGTACCTGCAAAGTATGCATTTGGTAAAATGCCACAGCTCCAAACAAATCCAGCCATACCTGCTATTCCCATCGCTTCTGATCACACATGTCACATCCAGGCCATTTAATGAGTGCATTCTTCTAATTTGACATATTTGAATCTACATTATCGCATGCAGCTAATGTAATGCATTTATTTCTCATATTTGACCATGGTTCAGATGCTCTATCCAGCCTGGCAAGTTAAACTAGTCCATTCACTGATGCTGCAGTGTAGGAGAGAATATTTATATTTATATTAAAGTGCATTTTGCATAATACTCCCAATTAGGCTGCAGGGACCAACTGCATTTACTTGAAATGACATGCAGAGATGAATCGTAATCTACTTTAATAACCCTGTACTTTCCAAATCATCTACTTACATGCTAAAAGTTGGTAATGGTGATAATGTGTGGGACAGATGTGTATTGTAAAATGTCAAGTGCAATATAAATAAAATTTATTCTTATTCTTATTAATATTCTTCTTCTTCTGATTATTATTATTATTATTATTATTATTTATTAATTTGTATTTGTTTAATTCTTCTTATTATTGTTATTATTATTATTTATTAGGATTTGGGGAGCTGAGGTACACTAAAGTTTAACTGTGCCATATGTTTTAATTAGGCTGCACAATTGAAGCAGAACTACAGTTTTGAAAAAATGTATTGTTTTCATGCATTTCGTACTTGCCACAACACTCTTTTTTGTTTGTTACATGGTGTTGCTTATTTAGAACATTTAATCTGTGCATTTACAGCTGAGAATATCATATCACAGTGAGAATGCTGGTCTTGCATGGCAAATACAGACACATCAATGTGGTACAGTTACACAAATCTATCATATGTCACAGAAGAATTTAAGTCGTATGCCAGAGGGAAGCTGTTAGAATAAGGTGTATGAGAACTGAATGTGAAATTAATTACAAAAATGTTATTTGTGACAAACTTATTCATTCATGTTTTGCGATAGACACACAAGCTCCTGAAGCAGCGTGGTACAGATAATAAATTCACTATATTTTGTTCTGCATAGCTATGTATGTGACAAATGAAGCTTTTGAATATTGAATCTTGAAGGGAGGTGTGAATTATGACTACATTTATTCAGCTTTTATGTCTCATTATAATATAATAACACCAAAATCCCAGGTACAGTACAGTCTGCTTAAGAAGGCAATTTAAACCGTTTATTTTATAAGGACTGTTAATTTCATGTTCATTTCTATGAATGGCAGTGTCTGACAAGAATGGGCCCACAGCTACAGACGGCCTTGCTCTACCACAGCAAGCCACTGAACTTGAGTTCAACCTCCCTGCATGTGTCTACGTGTGTCTATCTGCGTCTGCCTGTAGTTCTATTTGGGCTGAATTAGTTTATGCCTTGATTTAATTAAAATGAGAGTTGACCTGCCAAATTATACAACACAAATTATATGTGTAGTCTCCTCAAAATACTGCAGATAACCCAGGCTGAGCGTTCCCCGACCTGACATGGATATCAGTGTTACACAACAGACGCCATCCTCAATTACAATAATAATCCAGTGCACGTCTGTGTGTATTAGCAGGTTTTATCATTACATTACATAACCATGAGCTCCAGTGAAAGTGAACTACAGGGGTCTCATGTACTGCAGTTATTATAATCACTTAATGGCCTATTCATTACATACATTGCGGATTTGTGCTGGATTTAAATATTAAGAAATATTTTAATTATAGTGGTCTACCTTGCCATTTTAAATAACAAGGATTTAAAAATAAGGATTTAGCAAGGGAAAGAAAATGTTACTTGATTATATAACAACAGAATACTAGATTTCAAAAACCATATTAACAAAAATAAAACATACGATGCCTAGGATGTTGGATCTCTAGAGATTTGCTAAATGCAACATACAGACATCCAAAAACTTAAATAAAAAGCATTATGAATCTGCCAGAAAGGGTTATTTGCAGAGATGAAATATAAGAACCACCAAAGTTAAACCTCACGTAATATAAACTTTGTATACTGCGAAGCCTTTTTTTTAAAATCTATTCTCAGTGTCTAAACACCTCTCTTATAAAGTCGAGGTATAGATTTATAGAAATTCTGTTCAGATTACATCAGCTGCCTTCTCCTCTTACATGTTCCAGTGAGGCTTGAGGAACCTTAGATGGCGCTCTGTCTATGTATCTCTATTTTATAACAGTGTGAAGGCATGAACGCATAGCAAAATGCACTGAAATATGACCCAGCTGCTTTATAGCTCCGGCATGGTATCTTTATTAGTGTGTGTGTGCATGCGTGTGTGTAACTGCTGCTTAAAATGGACTCTGTTGTTGGGCTTGTGGGCCTTATTGCCAACATTAAGACGAGTTGGAGTACTGTCAAGCCACAGAAGATCTACTCCTGTCCTCACCTCCAAAAACAACATTCAGGGCTCATAACCCCTGCGCCCTCCCCAACGTAGAGGTCAAATGCATGGATTTCTTTGCATGAGAACTCCTCTGTGAAAATGTTTAGTAGAGGGAGCTTTAAAAATGCTCAGGGTTTGGTGGTCTGGGGTAGGGATCACATTGCCCTTTATTTTTTTAAACTGAAGCTGCAGATATCATTGACTCATGTATAGCGACCTGCTGCTGTTCACCAGGATCTGTAGCAAAAAGAAAGGCTAATAGATGAAATTGTGAACTTTGCATGTCTTTACTAAGAAGAATGGAAATGATCTGATTTTTGCTCTGCAGAGTAATCTTCCTGAAAGACACTGAAATTACACAAGGTCAGTGTATTGACTTTGCAGTGCACAGTTGAGAAACGTTCTATTTAATTTATTACAGGAAATTTCATGAATATGTGCCAGGCATGTGCTTGTTTGCCCAAGTCCTTTTAAATATGCAATCATACAGTTCTATTTGTTTAGGATACCCAGTTGTGACCACCCTGATCTTTGCTAGATACAGTCTTTATCTGGGCAGTAACAGAAAACATGAACTGTGACTGAAATAATTAAATACAGTAAATTAACAGGCTTTTGGACCTGAAGAAAATAAGTAATATATTAGAGTTACAAATCCAGAAAAATAAGTCATTTATTAATTAATATATTATCACTGCAGATAGCACAGTAATATTTGTAATCTTATTTAAGATTATGAGAAATGAATTACTTATTGTATGGCATTAAATGTCAAAATAATCCCTTTCATTCAGCATAGTTTCCAAAAGACCAACAGAAATAAAGATGATTATGAAATGTTACACATGATAAATGAGCTTTAATTACAGTGCTACCACTTAATGAAACTGACATAAATATCAATGTGAATACATGTAAAAGTTATCAAATGTTTTCAGAATATGTTTTCGTTGTTGTGTAATTCTGTTGTTGTGTAGTTGTTGTGTACAATTATGCATCTTGGGTTTTTGACAGATACTATGAATAATTTTAAATCATTTGTAATATATTTATAAATAATGTATAAAAATGCTAAGCAGGCCCAGTCAACCTTTTTTAGAGCAAAAAAATAATGACAAAGTGATAATAGGCCCACCACAGGGGAACGGTAGGCTATAGCTTTAGTCAATTGTTCAGATGGTTAGTGTTTCAGTAAGAACAGTGACTAAAGGGACACCTGTATTTAGGTCTATAAGAAAGACATCAGTGTGTAGGGTAGTAAACTGTGGTCCAACGCATTTCACAAAAGTAGTACTTGAGCTCTAATGAGCCATATTCAATAGAAACAGAAACTCCATATATCCTCACCTGAGTGTGAATGACAGTGCAGGATTTAATCAGTGTGAAACCCCTTATTACACAGATGAATATGAGTGTATGTATGTTGTACACTAGAAAAGTACAGGCCTGAATCTTTGACCTCTACAGCGAGTGTGTCTGGTGTGAGACTCCTTTGCTGCCATGGGTTGTTTCTAATACACTTCTTTTTTTTGGATGTTCACACTGTGCGCTGGGTTGTGGTGTGTTCATGTCTGACATGGTTCTCTTTTGGTTTAATAATTCACTTTCACTTTGATGAAAGGAACCTCCTCGAATCTGTTATAGTTATTAGCTATTTTGTTATTCTGTTTGCACTATTTCTACTGTTCTTTTTAAACTCTGTATTGTCTTTATTCTTCTTGTTGCAGTGAGCATGTTTATGACAAAAAAATTCCTTTGAGATAAATAAAGTAAACTTATCTTATGATAAGATAATGCCCACATCTACAGTGCGCGAGGATCTACTGGACGGATTGATGGGAATGAAAGTGATGTAAATCATACGCTATGGCCTTCAAAATCACCCACTCTCAAATTTAAGCTGACATCTTAAAAACACTGACTGAGGGAAGGTTTTTAGGAAGAAAACTTTTTCCTCAAGTGTAGTAGAGAAATGTGGAATCTTTGCCAAGGCACATCGAAGGTACACTGATGGTTCATGGTGGCTCACCACGTAACTTGGACAGTTTATGTTGTTGGGTTTTTTTCCCTTCAATGTGTCTTCTGTCTCTAGGTTTTCATGTGTGACCTGCTTCATTATTCCAACGTATGTTTATCGGAAACTGTTATTTGTTTGGAGGTCAGCAGTAGGTCTCTATTGACATATTGCATGTGTCTTATCAGCACTCTGTTTCACTCCTTTCCTCTCCAAACCAGAGAGTTGTCCAGAGCTCCTCAACTCACTGCAGCCGGTGACGTCTGTTTAATGTTTAGAACGGCTTCTTCCCCCACCAGGAAGAGTTGTCAAAACATGATCTCGGACCAACACAAACAGACCATCTCCATGACGTCATTTTACCGTTTGGCTTGGACACTGTTTGTTGGATCGCATAGAATTATAGAAGAATCAGTTATGAGGTGCTTACATTCATCTTAAAACAGTTTGAATATGTATATAAAGGGTTATTCTGCTTTTGAGACGAACACTGAAACATTAGGGGCTAAATGTTTGTTGTGTAAATGTTTTATTTCTGCTCCACCATCACTGCCGAATTTAGATTGGGATCCCTAGTGACCCCGTTCACTGAAGCCCCTGACAGAGGCCTCACATGAACGAAAATGCTGTACAAAGTTCAAAACAAAAAAAAAGGTTGCACTTCTGTAACAGTTCCATAATTACACTCTCAAACCATAACAGAACAGAGGGCAAAATGCTGAACTCACAATAACTCAGGAACCAGTTATGACGTAGGAAATTGGTCGAAGGAAATTCTTTAAGTCTCACAAGGGGCCTTGGAGGGCACCACATTTAACCTTTCCCCTTATCACCTGCTAGAGTGTTTAGAGTAGCCCATAAAGATGATTTCCAGCGAGTAATGGAGGGTAAAGAACAACCCTGCAGAAGATGTGTTTAGGGTATGCGTGTTTACACATGACATTTGATTGCGAGATGTGGCTGGATGCGTTAACAGATGGAGAAACTAAATCTGATGGGTGCACTATTTCATCGTTCCATTTTTATAAGATGACTTATGGTGGTATCAGGTTAGGAGCGCATCTTTTTCCTCAATATGTTTAACTGAAGCATTGCTCATAGTTTCCAGACTATCTGTTTCACAAGACATATGTTCAGAGAGTTCTAGGGGATAATATCCAATTTCGCTTGAATAATATTTCGTCAAATACTTTGTCAAATCTCTGTATAGGCATCCTAAGGGCCTTATGGGACCTTTTCAAATGCACCCAAGGTTCCTTTCAGCAGTGGTCATGCTTGATACCCTGAAGCTGGAATTTGATATAGGCTTTGGACAAGCTATTCCTTTGATAAGGATGCCAGAGGTTTCAGGCCTCAAGCACAGTATGGGCATGATGTCAGGCACTCTTAGTTTAAAGCACTTATAGTTTATAGGACAGCCCACATTGCCTTTTTTAGCATCCAAAAAATCGCAGACTATAAACAAGAAAAAGGTTGTTTTATTCCAAACCTGTAATTCAAAACAAGATTCAGTTTTATATTCTAGTTTCAAAATGTAACTAATAAACTTTGAGTCATAGTTGTAGCTTTAGTTACATTTTTTTTTTATTAACAAGATTCACTGCCAAACTGACTGTTCATGTCTAGTTTCATTTTAATATGAGCTATGGACTAGAATGACCCCCTTAGAAAATTGAAGTCAACAGATAAAATCGCTGTCTATCTTTCAGTTGTAAATTAGTTTGGTCAATTTAAATCCATCTCTGACCTCATCTGCATTGTTTTCAGAGATTTACTATTATGAGACCACTCCAGCAAAAATATTTATAGAAATTTGATGGGACAGGCCCACGCATCGCGTAGATTAAATGGCCCAGAAATGTGGGCTTTGTTTTTCAGTTATGAGAATAAAGTTACCCAGACGTAAATGCTGGATGCTCTCCCTTAGGCAAAGAAAGTTTTGGGGGAAAGGGTCTCCTTTATAAATTTGTGGTTTGGAAACCTTTTGTCCGTTGCTTGAGGCTCTCCACCAGGTTCAGAACATTCTGCGGAGGTCAAGCTTTGCCTTGGCAGCATGGAGGTGAGTCGGAAGTTTTCATCACACTTACACATCTCTTCCATTATCCAAGAGCACCAACAAGAACCATATGCTGGACTACAAATGCCACTCAAAAGCTGTTCATGAGCGATAGCTGAGATTGGGAACCCAATTATGGAGAGGCTATGTGTAGGTTAGAGAGCCAATGAGTTTACCCCAGAGTGGGGTTTTGTTTTGAGGCTGATAATAAGGGGCACCCTGCATATGGTCCAGGTTAGCCTTGCTATATTTATTGCCAGTGTGTGTAAGCCAGTGAGCCTTAGGTTATCCATCAGGAGAAAGAGGCCATGCCTCTATGCTGAGTGTCTTAGTTACTACATCCCTGCTGGAAGCCCCAGGCAGTAGTGATCCTATACTGCCCAGGAGAGATACCTATAACAGAAAATATGACTAGCCCAACCTCAAACTGGAGACTTTTGAAAACGCAGAAGGGCAGAGGGGACATTTAGATGCATTACTACGTACAAACACAGAGATAAGCTAAATAAGACCTTAAAAGTTAACTCAAAGATACATTTTATGAGCCTAGGTTGCTGTGTTTAGAAAAAAGACTTCTGTGATACTCAAGATGCTACAAATTTCCAAGAAAACCCACCAAGCTCTTTATTTGTTTGTCTTGAATAAATGAAGGTAGTAAAATTGAAATCCATAAAAACAATCATTATCCCTGGTTTATGTGAGGATCATAAAATACCTGTGATAAAAAATTTGAGGTACCACAGTTAACCCCATTGTCTATATTTATGGAGGCGTACATTTATATATTTTGTTTTAGACACAGTTACTACTACATGGCTATAGTTCTGAATGACAGCTTTGATTTCAAAGTATCTACATCTGTTTTGAGACAGAATGTATTACAAAGAAACAATCCATAAAAAGAAAAGGGAAGTCCATTTGGGGCCCACATCCAGGGAAACTGATTGTTCTTGTTATATGTAAAGTTTTCAAAGTGTACCATTAATTTCATACAGTCCATATGTTAAAAGATAGTTTGTGATGCAAACCAACACATACTGTCTTCTTTTGCCGAGGATTGCTACAACATTAGGTAGCTCACCTACGGCTGAGGAGTGTGCACTATGGGAAAAATAGATCTTCAGTGTGAGTAATCGGAGTTGTGGAGTGAGAACGTGTGAAGACAGTCAGATGCGTCTGTCACACGCTCATTGAGTGAGAGTTGACAGTCCTGCAGTATTTACTTTAAGAATATCAATTAGACACTGCTTAGGTGGAACAGATATACACTGACAACTCAGTGATGTTTGACACAGATGTAGAGACGGTACACAACAACACAAAACCAAAAACATGTACAGCTCGGCCAGTGTGTTGTACTTAGCCATAACACAAGTTTTGGGATGATATATCCTGTTTGCTTCATGGACAGTTTCAATTTGTTTATACTGAGACCCATATATAGTCATATATCAGTCGCAATATTTACTTCAGTCATGCCTTATTTTGTTTGATAAACTCTGCTGGCATAATACTAATTTCCATTAGCAAGTTAGCACAATGTTAATATGCATTTCATAGCAGCCATACATAAAAAAATGAACTGTTTTTATCTGATATGTTAAAAAATTTTAGACTAAAGAAATAATCTTTAAATAACCCTATATGGGCTTCAAATATCCTGACATCCAGTGCTGCTGTCCAAGCTCCTCACTGCTAGCGGAGCTAGTGATTTCAGGACTGAGTTAACTGAGTACTTCACTAGCACAATTTAAGGACTGAAATAGAAAGAGGACTTTGTGAACTGTTACCTTCTTTGGTGTACTGAGCAGTCTGTATTTATCTTCCCCTGACTTGGTCTTTGGCTCTGTTTATTTTTTGACTCATGCCTCTAGCCTGCCCTGTGATACTCCTGTTTCTCGTTTTTGACTTTTGCTCCGCCTTTACTGGATTACACGTTCTGTCTCACCCCTGCATTGATGATTGCTCTCATGTGACTTGGAAAGGTTTAAGGATAACAATGGGTTGTAATTGTTATACCTGTGTGTCTGTTCTTGATTCTGAACTGAAACTATTCCTAAAATCAACTGTCATGAGTAAACCTTGATTCACGCCTGAGTCCTCTCTCCACCACTCTTTTCCTATTTTAGTAATGAATAATTCATTATAAATGCAGCACTGAAATTAAGTGTATTATAAAATGTTTTGTTACGTAGATACCAGCAATAAAAAAAAAACATGTATGTTAAGTAAAAATAAATTAGAAATGGACAGCTACCTCAGACATCTAGTTGGTAGTGATAAAAGTGACAAGTAAATGTATTGGTATTTAAAAAAATAAACATGTTTTTCAGGGTTAGTATGCAGGTGTGATAAGATACAAAACATGAAATACAATTATCCAGAAAATATACACTATGTTAAATGCACAAAATGCTGTTGTCAAAAGAGATTTGAGTGGTTTGTACTGTATACTTAGTTCATTATTACACGTAATAGTAACATAAGTAGTGAATCTTATCTTAACCTTTTTTTTATGGTTTTTGCTATTGATTGCTTTTTTTGAAGCATTTAATTGCAAAACTTTGGAAGAAATAGTACAGCACCTTAAATCCTCAACCTGCAATCTTGACACTTCCCACATCTTTTTCAAAATTGTATTTAATTGTTTAGAAGCAGATCTCTGAGAAGTTTCTGGGACTTTTCCAAACTCTCTGTAAACTGCAGTTGTTAAGCCTCTTCTGAAAAGAGCAATCTTGATAACACCATATTGAGCAACTATAGACCCATATCTAATCTTCCTTTTATAAGCAAGATTATTGATAAGGTCATTTTCAGTGAGTTGAATAAATACTTAAATGGGTAAATGGGTACCTGTACAATTTTCAATCTGGCTTCCGACCGCATCACAGCACAGAGACAACGCTCGTCAAGATAATAAATGATATTCGCCTAAATTCTGATTCTAGCAAAATATCAGTGCTGGTACTACTAGGTTAGTGCCACGTTTGACACTGTTGATCATAACATTCTTTTAGAGAGATTGGAAAACTGGGTCGGAATTTCTGGGATGGCCCTAAATTGGTTCAGGTCATACTTACTCTCTGTATTAAGTGAGTATTGTAGAGCATAAGTCTAAATGGGCATCCATGACATGTGGAATCCCTCAAGGCTCAATCTAGCACCACTCTTGTTTAGCTTATATATGCTCCCACTAAGTCAAATAATGAGAAAGAACCAAATTGCCTATCACAACTTTGATGATGATACACAGATATACCTAGCCTTATCGCCAAAAGACCACAGCCCCATTGATTCCCTCTGCCACTGCATTGATGAAATTAGCATTTGGATGTGCCAGAACTTCCTTCAGTTAAACAAGGAGAAAACTGAAGTCATTGATTTTGGAAGTAAAGAGGAAGTTCTTAAGGTAAATGCATACCTTGACTCTAGGGTCAAACATAGTGTTGTAGTACTCGAGTCCGGTCTCGGACTCAAGACCGGTCTCGAGACCATTTTCTGCTTTCTCGGTCTCGTC
>JBBKCR010171578.1:0-10602 GCA_037577295.1 Ladigesia roloffi | reverse complement strand
CACCAGTCTTTCAAACTGTTGTAAAGAGTCATAAGGGCCTCATTTACATTAGGGATGAGACATGATTTTCGAATACTCGAATATTCCATATACATTCGAATATCGTGTAGTTATTTCGAATACAGTTACCTCACCTAAGGGACTCCGAAAAAAAACACAGAACAGAAATGAGGACGTTTCCTCACCAATACATCATGTAACGCAGCGGTCCCCAACCCCCCGGTACCGCGCCGTGGGTCTCGGGGCTGCATGGAAAAATTAAAGAATTTCCTTTCAATTTACAATTAACAATGTTTTATTTTGAAAAAAATGAATGGATTTCTTATATTAAACCGTGTCGTGATGAAATAAAGTTTGGGGACCACTGATCTATGTATCAATAGTCACACCCTCCCACCCCACCCCCGGTCTGTGGTAAAATTGTCAAGCGTTGAACGTTCCGAGGTGAAAAAAAGGTTGGGGGTTGGGGACCACTGATGTAACGCATTAATTCAGCCAGAGGATGTCCCTAACACTAAGGCTCCCCCATAGGCTACTCCAGAAGAATAAAACAGAATTTTAACTTGTGGCGTGAATAATGCAGAAACCCAAGGCTAGTAAAAGTTACATATGGGACTTGTTTGTGTTAAATGGCAATGAAGTTCAGTTCAAACTGTGTCATATGAAGCTGACATACCACAGATCAACCACTACCATGCACAGTCATCCGAGAGCGGATGCAGGACCGACTTCAGGCCATTTCACCGGATTAACCTTATAGGCTCAGCAGTTCTAAATGTGGTTAGTGATGCATTTTTAAAATTGAGATAGTGTAGAATATAGTTTCATAGGTGAGTTGCTCTTGTTCATTTACTGAATTGTGATTTGACTTTTTCACCCTCTCTGTCGCCATGGGTTTGTGTGCATGTGCACATGCGTGTGGGTGGGGGAGTGGGTTCGATTTTCGAAAAAATTTTGAATAGTTTTCCTCGATTTTCGATTAGTGTTTTTGCCAAAAAGTCACATCCTTATATTACATCTGGTCCCTTAATGCATCTTTAGTAAATTGTAAGTTTAAACATACCGTCATACACCTGGACCAACATTTCCTTTGGAGACCTGTGGGTTGTCATTGCTTTAAAATTGAAGAATGCACTTATGATGCACCCATGCAGAAAGGAGCTAGAACAGGGGTCTCCAACACATCACTCGCGAGCTACCAGTAGCTCCAACCCCTCTCCAAGTAGCTCGCCGATGGGTTAACAAATCTACATACATTTGAAAACGTGACCAGTCAAATTTTATTAGTCACTTGGAAAACCAACTTGCACGCATAGCCAACCATATCTGCCCCTTCTTACACCAAATCATTATTTGCCCATTAGTTGTAAATAAAACAGTTGCACTGCTGTCAAGGTTGATCTGTCAAAGGTGATGATTCAGATTCAGATTCAGATGATGGGAGATGGGCAGGAACTATGACCGCGGCAGATTGACATACAAACAAGAGGCTGAAAACTTATTTTCATTTTGTAAAAGTAGCTCTCAGAGGTTAAAAGGTTGGAGCACCCTGAGCTAGAATAACTGCATGTCTGAAGCTTGAGTGAAATAATGGTGCCAATTATGAGGTTCAGGAGCATTCATGTGTGAATAAGACTAATCTGCCTACCTTTATTTTCTCTCCTGCCCAACTTCTTATAGCTCATGGTAAGAATGTTTTGCTTGGCTCTGCTATGAATAGGTTAGGATTAGGGACAAAACTATTTGCAGGATAAAATTTGCCATTTAAGTCCTACTGTTGATCAGCAAGTAGTAACATTTTAGTAAAATTGTGTGTGTGTGTGTGTGTGTGTATTTGAGGAAAAGTTGGGGGGGGAACAAGTGGAAAGTGAGCAAATAAAGCATAAAATAAACCTGAAATCAAAATAATCCTTGTTAGTTAATGTATCTGGTCATTTTAAACAAAATGCACTGTGTTGGGAAATTTGTTATGCTTTTTGGCAAATTGTATGTGAGCAGCTTTGACAAGATTCTGCAGGCTATCCTTGTCTACCCTGACTCTTAATTCATTTTGGAACATCCAGTTTTCACACTCTAATTAAATCTTAATGAATAAAATCAAATGACAGTCATATTTACTTTCATTTAGACTTGCTGAATGTTTCATATTGCACTAAATTTGAGTGTCAAAATAACCCTAACCCTAACCCTAACCCGAACTTTAGACTGTTCTTTTGGACTAAAATGACACCCTAATTGCTAGATGGCTTTTCACAATATACATTTATGTCTATGTGCAAAAAGTTCACTCATTTTGTTTTCTACATAATGCGAATGATCGAGTTGTTCCATAAAACAACCTCCCTAAATAACGCTCTCTTTAATTTTTATATGTTTAAATGGCATGAAATACCTTTTAAAAGTATCAGCATTATTTTAAAAATGTTCTAAAACAATTTATGTTGTTTTTTATTCCTTGGAACTGATATCCAAACCAAGAATCATTTAGGACCATTTTTAGAAATTCAATTTTGCAGACATACTCTGATACCACTACCCTTCAAGCACCTAATCCCTGATCTAACGTGTATGTGCTTGTGTCCGCATGCTAGGACGTTTCAAACATTTTTTGTTGGTATCAGTAGAGTTAGAAATTGCTCTACACACAGCTGGAAGCTGTTTCTACCTGTGGGATGATTAGAGATATATTTGTCCCCACCACTCAGAGATGATTAGCTTCACCTTTTCCAGAACCAACTGTTTCATATTTTTGTTCAGTTCCATTGCTGGACAACTGCTCTCATGATAAGATTTCTTCAATTAAACAATCAAACAGTCAAGCCATTAGCCAGCTGATGTTGGAGTAATTTTAATGGCTCTTTACTGAGTTAATGAAGCTGACATCAGTTCAGCCAGAGTTCACAGTCATTTAGAGCTGGTTTTGATTCAGGGCAGCAAATGCTGTTTAAAGTGTCATTAGTTTGCTTCCTAAATACTTTATTTTATTTATTTTTATATCAAACTGCCATGACAAACACTATATTCTGTATTCTAAATACATTACCATGCCCCAGCAAGTGGTAAAAATAATATTCACGGGTAGAGGTGTAATAGTGTATTGAGGTATCACACTATGGAAATGTGACTTCCATAAAATGTGTCAGAATACTGCTTTTTTTAGATTTGTGATCCTATACGTGGATGCATGGGAGTTTGGTTGCTTTAGATTGCTGTAACTCATCTATAGACTGAGCTTGAAAGAGCTGTGGGAACTCCAGGTTTGAGTGGCATCCTTCATACTAAAGCAGTTCTCACATCAGGCCTGCATTGCTGAAGAGAAAATATCAGCAAATTTGGAAAACCTAAGGCATGTATTAACCAAAGAGTTGTTTTTTTCTCTTTAGACTTTTTAGATTTTTACAGACTAGCATGAATTTTTATCCATCTAGGAGTGAATGAGTTCCTGTGGTTATTCCTTATTGATGCTCAGGGATGAGGAGCCTGGAGTGAACAGTGCACTGGGGACCTATCCAGAGAAATTCAGGGTTTGTTTCTGACAAGTGGCACTATGCACAGGTGAAATGAGAGGTGTCACAAGTCAAGCGTGACTCTTTGTCTGACCGTGTGTGTACCCTACAGGCAGTCTTCAAGAAGTATAGGTCAGTGGCTGTGTGAGACTCCAGCATCTGGGGATGTTTGCCCTTGCCACAATGCCATTGCTGGGATGTCAATGTCAAGTGTGTATGTGTGAACATGTGTTTGGAAGAAACATATGCTGTGTGAGCATTCATATGTATCCAGAATGTTGGAAGGACATATGTAAAGCATAACTTTACTGCATTTACTAGAAAGCTAGCAGATATGTGTAGATTACTCAGTAGCTGTTATTACTGTTATTACTAGGGATGTTCCTATTGAAATTGTACCTGTATTTTGGTCTCCCCACCCATTTGGTCTCTTCATTAACGTCCTCTTCCGCATTCTACTGGAAACCAGTCTTGTACAAGATTAGGAATCAGACTACTTAATAAAGGTAAATGAAAAATACTGTTAAAAATATAAACGGGTTCAATATTAAAGGCATGGAAAGGATTCTGTGATCATCACCCCAGTGTTGTCTTCTGTGGACATCCAGGCCTTTTTGAGTTCCCAAGCTCACCAGTGCACTCTTTTTTTCTCAGAATGTACCAAGCTGTTGATTGGGCCACTCCTAACATTTCTGCTATCTCTCTAATGGATTTTTCTTTTTTTTTCAGCCTCAGGATGGTGTTTCACCTCCTTTGAGAGCTCCTTTGACCGCATGTTGTGTGTTCACCGCAACAGCTTTCAAATGCAAACGCCACACCTGGAATAAACTCCAGACCTTTTAACTGCTTAATTGATGACAGGTTAAAGAGGGAAGAGCCCATGCAGCCGGGGTTTTTTTTTGCAGCCTTCTGAGTCAATTGTCCAATTACTTTTGGTCCCTTGAAAAAGAGGCGGCCATGTATTAAAGCTCTAATTCCTAAACCCTTGCTCCAATTTGGACGTGAATACCCTCTAATTACAGCTGAGAGTCTGCACTTTAAGCCCATATTATACAATTGTATCCTGAATATGTTTTCGTAAACACCTAAAATAACAAATGTTGTGTCACTGTCCAAATATTTTTGGGCCTAACTGTAAATGAAAAATACTGGTAAAAATATAAACGGGTTCAATATTAAAGGCAAGCAAAAATCTTGAAATTTGAATCTCTTTATATTTTTAACTGTATTTCAGTCTCACCACACCGTCTGTCTTTACTGAATCTACTCATCTGCATCCCCACTGGAATCTTGTACAATACTAGGAATCAAGCAACGAAGATGGAGGCAAAATGTCTTTATTGTTCAGTTTCAGTTTTAGAAAAGACAACAATTATGAAAGCCAGTTTCTTTCCACTTACAGATGAGAGCGTTCAGGTGCTCCACATGCTCCACTGTGTTTAGCTCTTAGGACACGTCTGTAAACAAACTGTAAACTGAGTGTCAGAAATGGCTCCACTCATCCGTGAGTGTTCAGAGCTTCACAGAACACAACACACATGCTAGAATATTTCATGAATTTGTGAGCTAAGGAACAGTTAGCTCACACTAAAATACCTGACTGTTGTCTGTAATAGAAGTGTGTTTTGCAGGCATGACTGTGCATGCAAGGCTTTTCATTGTGGTTTGGGTAGTTTGTGCATTGAGTGTGCAACAAGCTGTCTAAATGTTTTATACACATCCGGGGGATAGTGATGTGCCAAAGTGCATGCCACTTCCTTTGGCTTGGCTTGGTCAACACCCCTGCTGTGTGTATTTTGACAGTAGGGGGTGACTCATGAACCAGTGTCTGTTTTAAACAAGGAGTACGATTGGAGGGGGTCACATCATGTTTCAGGGTATGCTTCTGGTAAGCACTTGCATGTTGCTCCATTTCCGTTACCAAATGCCCTGAAGTCACCCCTGGACAGTTCTTGTAACTGTGACATTTACACTTTCCTGATTTTTCTGGCTCAGCATCAGAGTTTCTTCCCTACTCCACTGGCAATGATGTGGAAGAATGCATCTGCTGATGAGAACTGGGAGATCCTTTTGCACTCACAGATCAGTTCAGCTGCACTGACTAGCCAGTAGAACCTCCGTAAAGTTCACAGCTTTTCCTGCTATTTTGCAGAGGAGAAAAAAGGCCAAAAGAACAGTGTTCTGTGAGTACAGGTGAACAATGTTACTTATTTTAAATTGTGTGAATTTTATTTAGTGCTGGCATAAATATGGTAGCATAACAAAAATTCATACAATTTAAAATAAATATTATATTTGACTGGGATAATCATTGTAAAGTCTTGCGGGACCAGACCTGATCTCGTTACAAGAATGTCTGGGGATGATCTTGAAAACTTTTGGGCTAAATATGGGTAGAAGCGTATATTTAGTTTTTATTACCGATACCATACCAATTATTTGCATGTTTATGTGCCCGAAAACCGATATTCAGAACCAATATTTATTTACAATTATACTTCTGTTTTTGACACAATTATTACAGCACCACTGAACTGAACAAACTGTTATTTATAATAATCACTCCCTCCTTGCATACAAATAAAACTAGGGGTCTGAAAGTACAAAAAATACAATAAGTTAAAAAAATAATAAAAAAGGGCACTGTTACTAAAGTCTTCAATGGTACATATCTACAAGCTGCCTAACCTACATATCAGTCATTTATGTAACACATCTAATGTGTGCATTAATAGCTGTTATGTTTAATAAAGTTTACAAATATAGGAAAGCAAGTAAGTATACTTTACCTTTGCATGCAGTTTCCCCTCAGACGGCGATCATGCACGTAATTCTCAAAACACCCACCAGATGGCGCTGTTTATTGGTAAACCCGATATTACAAAACCGATGACCAATTATAGTAAAATGCTTAAAGATCGGGAAAATATCGGCAAACCGATATATCGGTCGATCTCTAGTTTAGAATCTAAATAATATATTTTAGCGTTAACAACCTGATAAATTAAAATCTAATCACAAAATATACAGATGCAATATGCAGATTAATTTACAGTGATACGTCAGTCGCTGTAAAAATAATTAGCAGGCAAACAAAAAAAAGAGCACATCGTATGCTTTGTGGTTTTTGACCAATTGCTGAACACCCACGTGTATTATTTATTGATTTAAACCTGTGCATTTGAAACCAACTGTCACAAAAAATTTGTGAACTCTAATGAACAAACTGTGTGTGTAGACACAACGGGACAAATTCCAGTGCACAAATTGATGTAGTTCTCATTTTAAGGTGAAGTTTATGGCTATGCAGATTCAAAGATCTAGAGGTCCACAGCTCTGACATCTGATACTAGGAAACATTGTGCAGTTCTGAGATATTGTCAAATCTTAATCTATGAAGCCCTTCTGAAATTGTGAGCGCTTGACTATTATGACCATTTGAAAATAGATGAAATAAGTGGAGGAATAAATGAGAGAAAGGCAAAATGCTAACAGGCCCTTCAAGCTATACAACATGTTCTTGAGGAGGAAAGCAGAGCATGAGCATAAATCTGCAATCTCGCTCATAGGACCGGTTTATGGGTTTGGCATTTTGCACTTGTATCTTTATGGAGCTCTTCCATTTGTAATTTGTAATTCTGGGCAACATAGTGACTAGGTTTAGTATCATGATGAATCTGCTCTCTGCTGTTGTATAATACTGGAGCTCTGTTCTCTGAAGGACTGATGTGGGTTGTTTTGTTCTTCAAAGAATTGCTGGCGGACTGAGAGGAGGACCTACATGGCCAGCAACCCCACTATTTCTGCTCAGTTATGCAAAACATTCCAGTAAACACATAAACATACGTACACATACCAAAAGAGACAATAGTCAGCTGTAAAATTGGAGCTTGTCTTTATTTAGTATTATCCACAAAGATGTGTGCTTGTTTTGCGTGAAAAGTAGGTTTTGTGCATGTGTGCTGTCTTAGTATTTAAAAAAAAATTCTAGTGACCATAAGGAATTAAAAAAACATTATTATGTGTAATATACTTTTTTATAACTTTCAAACTAATTCAAATCTAATTCTAATTCTAATAAATAATATTTAAGATTTTGTCTAGAACTATTCAAGAAACACCTCATGGATGATCATCAGTGATGTTTTCCTAGGGTCTTCAGGGCCCGTATCCCTAAAGATTCTGAGAATCCTCTCAGAGAGCTCGTAACTTAACCTAAAAATTCCTTGCCAGGAGTTTTAGCTTAGAAGTGATTCCAGAACATTCTCCGTGAACTCTGAGCAAGGAATGGATGGATAATCCTATCTAAGTGAGGAGGTGTGGTTGACCCCGTTGCTAGGTATGAGTCATCATTTCAAAAGCCGTGATTGGGTGATCCTATAAGTTTGATGAAAACTGACTTTTGGTGATAATGAGCAAAGGATGTACCTTCAAATCAATAAACATAATTATACACTGTATTCTTATGCAGACTGTAATTGTAAATAATATTTCAAGATTGTAATAATATTCAAGAAAATATCTTGAAAATGAATAGCTGTAGGTGTTACATTAGATCACATTAGAATCTAAAATATGGGAAAACTTAAGCTCATTACACCCTGTTCAAATAATGATTCGTGTCTTATTTGCTCATATTAATATCCTAGCTGGCATATTTTGTACTTTCACTCCCATATGGACCCCATTGAAAACAAGATGGCCTATCTCAAGGGGCTGTCCTTAATGAAGCAGAAATTACAACGTTACAACTCAGTGTGATCTTAACGAGGGTAACACCGCTCAGCTTTTATCAAGTCTGTGATTACTTTCTTCTCCGGTGTAATAGCGTTGTGGCGTCGAGTTGGTAAAGTAATTGCATCTCTAAGGAGATCCACCACAAACATGATTCCTGCACGATCCAATCTGTAGCATCTCAATAATTCCCTGTCATCCAGTGTTTGCAGGACATCTCTCCTGCCTCCTCTGTTGGCCATTTTGTGCAGCTGCTTAGGGGAACTCCTAAGCCACTAAAAGTCCTCTTCCCTGCTCTTAGCAGATCTCGCCTTAGGAGCCCTTTTAAGCGCTAGGAATCTTGAGGAATAGCTTTTATTTTAACTGGGATTTTTGTGTCACTTTTAGGGGAAATTCTAAGAAAACGTCATGACTCTGAGAATTTTCTTAGAATTTGGCCGCTAGGAGACACTTTTTGCACAAAGATTCTTTAGGGATACGGTCCCTGGTATGCAGGAATAAGGACCTATAAAAGGGGTTAAAGAATTGGCCACTGAACCACTGAAATGGTGACAAGGTCATAGGTGCCACGGGATGGAATGATGACTAGCCCACCTGTTCCAGTTCCACAGAAGTGCTATTGTAGCACAAATTGCTGAACGAGTTTATGCTGGTTATGATAGAAAGCTTATAAAATGCATTTGAGCTTGTTGTGAATGGGGCTGAGTAGCTGCAGGGCAGTCAGTATGCCCATGTTGAGCCCTGTCACCCACAGAAAGTAACTACAGTGGACAGGTAAGTATCAGAACAGGAGATGGAAGAAGGATGCCTAATTTCATTAATCATATTTTCTTTTATGTCATGTGCCAGGCAATATGAATTTGGGTTGCTTTCCTTGGGAAGAGATGTCACCAGGATACATTTTGGCAAGAAGGGACATGGCTGTGGCATTATGATGATCTGAGCAATGTTGTTGAGAAAACATGGGTCTTGGCATGTAACATCTACCTATAAGTGTGTATTTGTGTGTGTGTGTGTGTATTACATGTGGATTATTTAAACATATACTCAGGACCAGTTACTCTCATTGATTTGTCAGTCCTGCACCCACTCTGAGGAAAAAAGGAAAGCCTCCCAACTGCATTGCAGTGTTCCAACATAAGCGTAGGGGTTCACACACCCACACTTTCTCTATCATATGCAGTCACTTACACATGCACTCAGACACATGCCTCTCCTCTTTGGGCTTAATGTTCATGTACCTGTGGGATGGAGAATAGGAAATATAATCCGTTCCTCCACAAAACCTGATATTTTCAGGCTTCAAACATAAGCGGTTTAGTCAGTGTTGGGGGGTGGGGGGTGGAGGGGAAGTTGTGGGGCAATTTGTATCGCATGATTGGTAAAACAAGGCCGTTAAAGTGCTATATGCCAAGTGCTCAGGGGCTCTAAAGTTTACTGCTAATGAAGCTAATGATTCTATCAGATTGTAAAATAAAATTGCACCAAACTAACATAACATGTTTAACATAAATATGAATTGCAGGAGCTCCCTCACATTAGCACCAATGCACGAATAGAGTCAAATAGGTGTCACTAAAAAGTATTGTGTAACCCCTGAGAAGGTGTGTATTGTGGCCACATAAACTATACCATCCTCATGTGTGACATATGTCTATCTAGATTAATCAAATGTATATCCACCTGGGTGAAGGTCAGAGCTGAAAATTCCTATGAGACTAACTTGCATTATTTGATTTTTGATTAAGCAGAACAAGTTCAGCATGGGAATTGCAGAGAATTCCTCATTGTTTATAGTGAGAATTATACAGACCACTGGAAGGGTTGTTGTCATGGGTTGGTCACTCTATTTGCTGACATCACATTGTGGTATAATACCTCTTATGTGGGCAACCTATGATTCAAGCACACAGGATTTGAGGGGCAACATAACTGCATTTGTGGAAGTGTGCTTTAAATTAAGTATGTTGTAGCTTACATTATGTCACGCCGGTACCGTTGAGGAATGAGTAGAAGGAGGCACAGGCACTGGATGCCATCCAAAAAGGGGGTTTTTATTGAACTATACTTAACAAGGAAAGTGAGTCGGCTTGAAGGCCAGGAGAAAGGGAAACCAAACAGGTACACTTACACGAATGTATGCTCTCATGCTACAACTAAGGGTGAGTGAGAATATATAGCAGAGGAGAGCCAATAGACAAGGTGAAACAATAATTAACAGAACTAGACACAGGTGAGATAATGAACTGAGAGTGAAAACAGGTGAGGTGGAAAACACGTAGGATTTTAGTTCATTGGCTGGGTGGATCCCTCCAGCCCAGCTGGCAGAAGTGTCACAAAGGTTCCACCCACAGTCCTTTGG
>JBBKCR010171527.1:0-15258 GCA_037577295.1 Ladigesia roloffi | reverse complement strand
TATTATTATTATTATTATTATTATTATTATTATTATTATTATTATTATTATTATTATTATTATTATTATTATTTATTTTAGGTCCATGAATGTACTATTCATAATGCAGTTTTACCAAACTGGTTTAAAAGCTGGTGTGTAAACTAAAAGACTGTACAGTTCAAACATTTTTGTCTCTGTAAATACAGGAAAGTGGAGGTAATAAAGTGGGTAGGTATGGTACTATGTACTTATTCTGTGTAATGAAAGCAGTCTTTTGTTTGCATATGTTACAGGCAAATGCTTGCATGAAGTTTTAGTTCTGGCATTTATGTTTTCAATGTTTTGAAACAAGGAAAAAAAAATTCTGGACCACCTCTCTATGGCAGAAAGCTCTAAGCAGCATCTAAAAATTACAAAAAAAGATTACAGTGCTGCAAACAGTTTGTCAAATAACATCACAGGTCTGCTCCCCATTGTGCAAAGCAGCTGCGAAAACACAGGGTCGTGACCTATTTTTCTCATGACTGTCTTCATTGGGTTACTTAGTTCAAAAAAGACGGACGCACAAGCTGTGATGAATAATTTGTATTTTGTTAGCTGAGTGCTGAACAAATCCAGAATACATTTGTACTTTGTTAACTGAATACTGAATAAAAACAAGAAATAAATGCCATACTGCATTCCCTGGTATGTGTTTGTGCTGTGTGTATGCAACCACTAGGGACCCTCTCCTAATGAGACGTTGAGCCAAATCGGACTCACTGGGCCCAAAGAGCTGAAAAACGGTTTCTGAGCCGAGAGCCACAGTGATGGTTGGACTCAGCCAAAACTTGTTGACCCTGGAATATGTTTCCAGTAAATCACACGTGTAACTCACTGGAACTGGGTGGATGGGCCAGTTACTGTCACATTACACTAAATATTACCGAACTCAAAAGAGCCAAATCCCACGACATATGATTTTCAATCAATATTGCTATATTCAAAAACTGAGATGATAGCATTAGCATTTATGTCTGATATCCTGAATACTACCAATGAATATAATCACCTGGTCATCCAAGTATTTACTGAGGGCGGTACATAGTGAAGTTCTAGAGAAAGTAAAATGAAGACCAGATAAAGAAATTCTGCCCGCAGCTTTTGCTTGCTTTTTGCAGGAGCTCTTTGTGTACTTGTATATTGATTTATTCTTGAGAATAATCTGGATGCGATAGAGCAGAGTTGGCCTGCTCTGTTGCTACTGTTAAAAAGAATGCCCAGAAGATTAGACTCTTTAGGTAACACTTAGCTGCTCTTTGCAAATATGCTAATACCTCAGTTTTACTGCATTGTAGCCCTATAGACTTACGTGTTTAAAAGTTATTTGTACACAATGCTTTTTCAGTTAGACGCCATTAGAGTTACTACAATTTATAAATGTTTATATATTGCCATTGTTTCATATACAAATGAAAAGTATTGGATATTAGCAATAGTCTATAATTTCTGTATTGACACTTCACTTGATCTGTTTAATAGGATATTGTGCAGTGCAGTCTGTGATGCCCCAAATAAAAATCATTGTACTCACAATTATATTTTTAAACAACTGTGTTTTGGCATATCATTCAACCAAACTTTGGTAATAGCAAAAGGTGTCAAATCAAGCTAGACTGGCCACCATACCATGACTGGGCAGGCATACAAACACATCCATCCACACATCCAACTTCTAAAAGTCACCTTATTTTTATTTGTTTGGAATGTGGGGAGAAACCAGAGAACCAGACAGGAACCCACACAGGCTTAATACATTAAAGAAACCCTACCTTGGGGACCTTCTTGCTGAAAAATGACTGCACTTGCAGTATCCACTTCAATTTATCTGGACACAAACATAATTTAATATTGTTAAAATGCATTTAAAAGATTAAGTGCTCATTAAAAGCATAGCAGTGAATACACTATTCAGTACAGTACAGTTGGTGTACACTTATAATTATAATTCCACATTGAAGTGCTCTGAGGTGTTCTAATGCATTGGGTATTATTACTGAATGGTGCAAACAAGACGTAGGTGGCTTGTACAGAACAATCAATTTATTGCCTGCATTGGAAGATAATAAAAAGAAGTGCTTCAATAATGTAAACACATTTTTATTTCTTTTTCACTGTATTACAATTTAACAGTAAATTACACTCTACACAAAAGTTCAGCACAAAGCATTCATACCAACCTCTACACATCCAGTCTGGCTGCGAATGGGCTTGGCAATGCACCTATCACAACAGGATCATGCCAGAGGAAAGGGAAGAAGGAGTCCTTTCCTTCATGCATTTTGAACACTACAATATTTGCCAATGTTGCCTGCAAAGCGTACCGCTCAATCCGTCGAGAATAAACATTAATGGAAATTAAAAGGAATTATTCTGTTCGCTTTACATAACTCCCTGGAGCTTACTGCACTGTTTGTGGATGGAAATGCATCACAGACTTGCCGTCAAAAGGAGTCTGTGTCCTCTCTCGCTCTCCCTGTTGACACTACAGAGAAAGTGCAGGCTGCTGTCAGCATGCTTCATCTATGGACCCTGCACAAATTAAAGCAGCTCTGCATATACAGACCATTAAACAGAGATGACAGACACAGAGTTGTAGGTGAGGAGAAGTGTGCTATCAATCAGGTGACTAAGATAGTGAATAATGAGAAAAAGGCAGAGGCAGACATTCTGTCTCAACAGCCTTCAGCCCAAAAAGCTAATGCTGTTTATAACAAATGCTCCTGGATGGAGCGGGTTTGGCCTGGAACTGTAGAAATCTTACATACAAATGTAGATTAGAACTGGCAGTGCTATGAATCTCTGTTTACACTGAAAAACTCAATTTTAGTAGAGCAAAGTAAGTGGTGAGTGACTCAGTGTGTATGTGTGTGTGTGTGTGTGGGTGGATGTGTATGTGTGTGTGCATTGGGGGTAACTTCGTACCAAGTAACGTGTTACAGAAGTCCTAACTGAAAAGAAATAAACAGAAACCATAAAAATTAGAACCTGTTGTTTTTTTCTGTGTAACAGGTAATAATGTTCAAAGATGGCTGGCATCCACTCAGCAAGAGCAGCCTGGTGTGTAAAACACTTGCCTGTGAACACAATGACCACAAAAATGCAGGTTCAAACCCCCCACTTTCTCCCATTGTGTCCTTGAGCAAGACACTTAACCCTCAGTTGCTCCAGGGGAATGTTCCCTGTGACTAATGATTGTAGGTTCCTCTGGTTTGTAAAGGTGTCTCCCTTACACTGGGATAATCACTTTAACTCACCCTGTCCAGTTCCACTTTCCTGCAGGCTGCAGTAAGTAATATCAGTCAAGTTACACTGACTGAGTTTTTGTCCAGCCAATCACAGCCAATACATCAGAGTTAGAAAAGGGAGAACAAATTTAAAGTAAAGTCTGAGCAAATTAGTATCATGATCAGCCATTATTGATAAAGGTGCTTTATGTTTTCCTGGTGCGTTGATATCACAATATCAAGCATGAAAATTAGGTTTTAATTCAAGTCCGAGTTTCTAATGGTCCTTTTCCAGCTCGATGTGTGAGAAAGTTAAATAGTGTATTACATTCCAAAGTTGTTACTGACTTCATACTAATAGTGATATTTGCTATTGTTTTATACACTATTGACTACACTTGATTCTAAATTCCAAATAGAAATATGGAGAAAAATGTTAAATAATACATATGAATTATGTTTTATACATTAAACTACACAACACTTTACAACTACAATAATTAATAACAGTGATGTTATCTGCAGAGTGTGTGCATGTGTGACTATGTTTCATCCCATCAGAAGCACAGAAAAGCTGCTTTACAAATACTACTGCCCTTGCAATGTTTGTCAGAAACTACATGTGCCAGTCTATTTGATTTTACAAAGCACGAAGACTAGAGAGGCAAACTTCAGGCTAATCGGTTTTGGCTACATTTGGGTTAAAGGAGAAATTGGGTTCATGTGGCTCTGCACCAGCCTTTCCCTTTTAGTTTTGGATCTTATTGCTTTACAGGCATCTTTTTTAAAACATATGAACGAAAATAACTAGTATGAGGTATTACATCCAAATGTCATCAGTTTTTCCAGTCACTGGAATAGGAATAAGCATGTATAAGTTCAGCAATGAGCTCTATGAAGCCCTTTGAACAGTACGAAGCTCAATGGCCCAAATTTGTTAGCCATCTTATTGCGGGAGCTCCAGAAGGAGCTGAAGATGCTCGTATTTGCTCTCTTTTGTCTCCTGAAGTCAGTTTTTCTTTCAGCTTACTTTATTTACTAGTCTGCTTCAAGCCAGGTAGGAGTATATTGCATGCACACACACACACACAGACACACACACACAAACATCATTTACTGTTAGATGTTTTTTCTTTGCTGAGGCTGTTTTCTCAGGGGCTTTCCTCACCGAACGCATCTAATATAAAATCTGTTTGTTCTGTTCTTCCCTTTTTCTTAAGTACTAAAAGCAGAATATGTTCTAAAAACAAACGTGCACTTTTTGGCTTAAGCCAAACATATATCTGACAGATTAATGTCAATATCACTGTGTTCTATCCATTATATAAGTGTTTGCTTAAGAGTTCTTTGAACTCTGTCATTGCAGTTGAAATAAAGTTTTTTTTTAAAAGCAGCCTTCCATGATTTGTGTGATTTAAGAGTCATGCTCTAATTGAGGAAATTATTGCAGGAACTGTCTGACTCAAAGCAGGTCTCCGCTGGCAGCTGCTTCCTGTGTTTTTTTATTCACAATTGGTATCCAGAGTGGTGGAATTTAAATACGAAGAGGCAAACACTGGTATTCTATCTTCCATCCATTCTTGTTCTTTACTGCAATATGAGATTTTGGTCTTGGACTGTTTCTTGTTCTTCTCCATATTGTTTCATTTCTGTCGTAATCTGTCATGGCAGCTTCTTTCATTTCATTCACTATTTACAAGTCTTTTTGTATCAAGCACCATGGCAAGATGATCAGAAGTTTTACAAAGACTTTTAGTGGACAAATTCATGGGTTGGATTGGATTTCCCTTAAAAGAACTTTTTTTTTTCTCATTCCTTTTTTTAATTTACTTTTTAATTTTTTTTTTTTTTTTTGAGTAAGGCCCCTTACCTCTACCTTGTAAACACAATTATGATTCCATATTCCTCCACCATTGTGGCAACAGTTTGAGAAAGGCTGTTCTATCATAACTGTGGTCAGTGTACTGACCTCGACCCAGCCGGACACCCTTGGGAAGAACTGAGACATCAGTTGTGAGCCAAGACTTCTCGTCCAACACCAGTGGCTGACCTCACAGATGCTTGTTTGTCTGACTGGCACTAATTTCCATAGACACACTTTTTGTGTGTACCTGTTCCTTGCCAATGAATGTCTTGGTTTATGTGTTCATCTTCCATGCATTTTTTTTATCTTAGTCCCTGCTATTGTTGTACTTTTTGTTATTCTGTTCAGCTGTGAATTCTTCTCACCAATATATCTTTTTGCAGTATAACATGTCTGTGTTTAGACACCTTTTTTATGCTCTGCGCAGACTGTGTTTACGTTTGACCATCTTTTATGTCCACATATCAGCGAGTTTAGAATGACAGTGCAGCACTTTGGGACATTAAGAATCAAGCTCCACGTTTAGTTTTTGAACTTTTTTAACCGATCCGTCCTGGCCAGCTGAGATTCTCCAAGGTGCGGATGAGAACAAAGGACACAGCCACAACAGTGATGAACAAAGAAACACACTGCAACTTGTGCTGGGACTGTGGAACAGATTTAAAAAGTGAGCCCATCACACTCCACTGCCCAGCATACTGCTCATGAATGTCTCTGGACAACAAGTGACTTTCCATTGGTATGTGAGGGACTGGAACATGGCATGGTAGTCTACATCACATCTCATACATTTAAAGGTATGGCTCTGCTTGAAATACACAATTTAATTGTTGTAAATCAAAACAAACACGAAGATGTAGCACTCATTATCTGTGCCACTCACTGTTACCAACATGTGCAACAAGTGGAGCTAACTCTGTATAAACAGGGCTACAATGCTTCCACAGATGGTGTTTGGGAGGTCAGCTCAGACCGTAACACTGTTTTCCTCATGCTGGAATATACACTACTCAAAAAATGGATATTTGGCTTTCGGGTGAAGTGTCAGGATGAAACTAAAATGCACTATGACCTTTCCAGGTGAACTTAATGTGACCCTTGCTAAATGTTTGAATGCACATGTCCAACTGTTCAATGTTTCAGTACTTTTCGGCAAATTGCTCTTCTCTTAACGCAAAATTCACAAAAGGTGTTTGATCCTTGAATTGACCAATGAATTTCCCAGTTCAATCAGAATTCATATTTAAACAGTCCTCCTCATCATGCTGTCCACATTTTGACATCATGAGCCCAAGACAACACCTAACATCAGATCAACAGTACCTCGCCAGCCCAAGGCTTCAAACATAATGTTCTCAGACTGAAGTGGCCACTGAGTTTAGAGTGTTGCATAGTTGTAACAGAGATACAGAGAGACTGGAAGAGTCACAGAAATGCAAAGAATGCATTTGTACACATTCCACACCGATGAACTGTTCATTGAGAACAGTGCCTTGTGGACCTGGATGAGGTATGCCACTCAACTTCAGGCACATAAGTGTCACATCAGACCATTTGAAACTGTTTCATCAGTGTGGTCTTCTTGCTAGACAACCTGCAATGGTACCACACCACCATGCATAGGGAGCGTTTACACTGGACGAAGGAAAAGTGGGCTTTAATGCTGTACAAGAAGAGTGGGATGCCACGCCTCAGCAGTCAATAAGTCAAATTTTGAACAGCATTAGACGTCATCGTCACTCTGTAATTAATGCTCAAAGGCAAAAACATTGCAAAATTATTTATATCACTACAAACACCTACCTACTAATATTTTAAAATTAAACTTCACCAAAAGAATATTTGCAGAAGAAACAGGGCAGAGAAAAGGCTATGCTTGCTTTCAGCTCTTTAGATTCAGACTGATATAAATTCCCTCTCCTCTGAGTTTAACAGTGTGGCTGGTGCAGTAGAGCAAATAAAAATTCTGATGCTGTGCTGTTTTGTGCTGCTGTATTCTATAACGCATTCATTTATGCCACTAGTTTTTATTCATCGGTCATGTTCATGGTTTTGGGTGAAATTCGGGGGGTGAGACATGACAATATGAGATCCTGAAGACGATATATGTGCTGATGAGCTGCTAAAGCAGAGAGACTCTAGTATCGCCTATAGAGTAGTATCATCATTTGGCTTTTACCCAAATGATGTTATTTGCAAAGACTGCAGAGAAAAAGTTTGCGTGCTGGCAAGAGACAACATCCTAAACAATACACAGAGATGATATGGGCAGCAGAGGGAACAGGTACCAAACCACTCTGACCCAGGCTTTTGAGAAAAGCCTTTTTAGAAGTGGATAAATGCATAAAAATTACGCAGGAAAAACATTATCTTAAGTTGTTTTTTTTTTCTAATCACATGAAGCATTTATTTAGCTTTAAATAAACATTTTGGCAAATTAGCACAAACTGGTTACACTCTGTTCAAAAAGGTTCTTTGCTCTTTTGTTCTGTAGGACTACGTTATTACAAAGGGGAAGAATTTGGTTGTACTGTTCAGTAACATGGAAAAATGGTAAGAAATATTACCCAACCCTAGCTGAAATGTGGCTGAACAATGCCAGAATGTCCTCAATCTATCAGTTTTTTTTGGGTTCACTGTTTCAAAATCGACTCTTTCTTACAAAAAATATCTGTGGAAATTATATGGGAAGCCATAAAATAAATGATAATCCAGGGAAGCTCAAAGTGTACGCAGTCAGGGCTGGTTGTGTGCATTTGTTCAACACTGCCTCATAGTGGCAGAAGCACACTTTCACATGCTTTCCTGATTTCATTTCTCAAGGGTCCTCTCTCTGGGAATGATACACTGTTACACTAAGAGAGCCAACTGGTGTTGGTTTTTACCCAACCACACCAATATTTAATATACAACAATGGGAAACTTCTGTAGACATTAGCAGCAAGCTAACTTAGCGGTATTTTTAATGCTCCGAGTCAAGACTACTCAGATCATGTCAAATAAGTATATTGTCATTTAGCCATTTAGACACAGTACACAGTGAAACCAAACAATGTGCCTCCAGGACCATGGTGCAACATAAGAACAGAAACAGAACACCAAAAGAGCCGACAGGACAAAAGAGAATAAAAAATACACAGAGCAGTAAAACAACTGGACAAGACAACATTTAGTGCAGTCGACAATAGCTACGGAATTGTACCATACTCTTTATTAATTTTTTTAATTCCTGCATATGCGTCCTGCACAACATGCTCATTCAGGGAGTATGAACTTAGATAAGATAATTAAAAGATAATAATGCACTGTTCGCACTATTGTCCATGAGGTGCTGGTTCCTCTCAATTACTAGGAGTAGATGAAAGAGAGACAGAACACATGATTCTGGTTCAGCTTGTTTTTCATTTTTGTAAATAGAACGTCGATTAATCACCTAAATTGCTTTTCCTAACAAGGGTCACTTGGAGTGCTAGAGTCTATCCCAGCACTGATAGGATGAAAGGTGGGGAAATTCTGGACAGGTCGAACACATTTCAATTAACTTGTTGAGGAAGTTCTCAGAGTGATCGTTGGGTACAGTCGGTGGAATTCTGTACACACTGCAGCCCTCAGAATCCTGCAGGAGCAGGACTGAGCATACAAGCAGAGCAAAATGTCAGGTCAAAAACATAGTCATGACACTGAATGATGGAAGCTAAATGTTTCAAATACAACAGTCAACACTAAAGATATTGATGCATGAGCCTCTGGTTGTGCATGGAAATTATTTAGGATGCTTAAGTGGATGCTATTTTTGAATAATATGATTTTGAACATAATCATCACATGCAAGAGGCCCCTTGGCCATTATCAGGGAAAGTTACATTTCCAAATGTCCTAATTGTTAAAAGAAAAAAAGAAATGCAAGGCAACAGAAGTACTTGTTCATGCTTTTGTAACTTCCCGTGTTGACAACTGTAACGCGCTACTCTTTAGTCTCCCAACTAGAACATTAGCCAGGCTCCAGTACGTACAGAACTCTGCAGCTCGGGTTCTTACATTCTCCAAAGAATCAAAACATATCAATCCTGTTCTCCACAAACTTCTCTGGCTACCAATATCATACTGTATTCAGTACAAGCTGCTGCTTCTTACATATACAGCCCTTCATGGATCTGCTCCTCCATACCTCACAGAATTACTCTGTTCATACCCTCCACCTCGTTCATTGCGCTCCTCTGGTACAGGTTTTACCTGCTGTTCCTAAATTCAGGTTGGCCACCATGGGTGGGAGATGGTTTAGTGTTGCTGCCCCTAAACTCTGGAATTCTCTCCCTCAAAATCTGCGCCTAACGTCCTCTCTGTCTCTCTTTAAATCCCAGTTAAAAACATATCTATTCCGCCTGTGCTATTCTACTACTCCTTCTTAATTTCCTTTGTCTGTTGTTTGTTTGTCACTGCTGTTTGTCTTAACTGTTATATTATGTAACTGTTTGTTTTTGTTTGATTAAGGTATTGCTGGAAAGTGACCTTGGGTTTAAGAAAGGCTCTATACAAATTAGAATTATTATTATTATTATTGTTATTATTATTAACATTTGTACATCTTTTATTTATTAATAAGAGAATATAAATCTGCTCCACAGTTCTAATTTCCCATTTAAAAGTAGATCATAATTTCACAGCGATTCACCACACTGCCTTCCAAGTGAAGTGTATATTTCTAGTGGATACAGAATTACATGAACTACACTGTCTTGTTGGAGCACTGCGTCATTTGTAAAGTATTACTAGACGTGCAGGAGGTAGTAACGCACCCCGGTGACTTCTAAGTTTAACACTCAATGTAAAAACTGCACTTCATTGTAAGCAATGCAATTAACCTTGCTGTAACACGTAAATATGCACTTGTTTATAAAAGGTCAAAGATACCGTTCCTGGCAGGGAAAGGATTACAGCAGATGCTTGAGACACTTTCCGCCCTTTTTAGCCCACTTTGTCACCGACAATGTGCAAATTTCAACCAGAGTTCCTGTTCCAGCTGGGAATTAGGAGATTGAGATGGGGCCTGGGGATTCTGCTAGCTAGTCAAAGTGTAAATGTTGTGTGCTGTTTGGACTTGAATAATAAAGGTGGCCGACTGGGCTAAAATTGGCAGGATCTCAAGAGACTGGTGTACTCCCTGTGACAAGGCACTGTAGGAAGATGTTTTTGAATTGATATGGATGAAAATACAAGAATAAAATACTTTTATAAATCAAATGCTGTAACACTGATATGTTGCTTGTTCATCTGTGATCTTTTAGCTGTTAAACTGGACATTGAAGTTGTAAGCAACAAAATTAAAACAATAATTAAAGGCATTTAATTTAACTTGATTCACTGGGCCAACAATGAGCCATACTCTCAAAAAATATTTTTTATTGTACTTTATTAAAATCGATTAAAATTACTTTGGAAACGAAGCTGATGTTGAGAGATGCTGCCACAGTGGTGTACCACAGCATTATTTATATATTCCCATTCTCTCTGCTGCATCAACTGTTAGAATCTTTCTTTTCTTATTTTTATCTGTCAACAATTTCAGCATTGTTTGTGAACTTATGAACTGGCTTGACTTTATGTGAAATAAAAAACAAAAATGGTTTGTGATGTGGGATTGTACTGACTGATGTTTGACAACACAGGCAGCACTAGGAGGATTTTGGTTTCCATGGGTATGGACTTGCTCCAATGAGCAAACCTGTGGTCTGATTCTAAAAGTCAAGCACAGTATCAGTCTAGTACAAAATTATCCTCATACACTAATCCCACGAAAAAGGGATTAGGACTCTTATTCTGCAATAAGAAAAAAACATGGCTCCCAAAATGGTGAATGCTGCCTCATCTGTGATGCACACGTTTCCTCATGATGACCATATTTAGGTCACTTAGGTCTACGCAGATTCTGCCATTGCACAGAACTAATCCATTCTGTTGACTGGTCTACTGTGGCAGTGTATCTGCTGTGTGCAGGATGGAGCTCATGGGGTTCCCAGACCATTTGTTTTGAGTGCTACAGGCTGACGGTGAAGATTTAGATCCATTACAATATTATACTTGCATGGCGATGTTCCTGCAATATGCACCAGTTCAACATGCACCAGTTCAATATTCACCGGTCCAACACGCACCGGTTCAGCATGCACCGGTTGAACTTGCACCATTTCAACACACACCATTTCAACACGCACCAGTTCAATATGCACCAGTTCAACATGCACCTGTTCAACATGCACCAGTTCAACATTCACTGGTTCAATATGCACCAGTTCTAGGCCCTTTGGAGCACTGCACTTCTAAAGCTTCATCAGCACTTGCTGTCTATATTTCAGTGCTTTGTTGTAGTGCATTTAGATACATGCTTAAGTTACTTAGGACCTTTTTTTTTAGCAAGGTTTCAAAGTCTATTGTGGTTTTACATTTCATAGTAAAATTAACTGTACCCACTTGCTTCAACTTTAGAATAAGAGAGAGAACTCATTTCTGCGTCCATCGTGTTGCACAGTGCACCTGAGTCTGTGACATTCACAGCACATTTGTCTTCAGCAGCTGGTGTTACCATTTAATCCATCAATGTCGTGGTTAGTTCCAGAATTTCATTGTCTATAGGATGTTGGGCTGTTTTCCACACTCATAGCTTTTTTTGAATGTTGGTGGCAAAATACAGAACATTTGGATTTTTGTTTTTGTTTTTTATCATATTGTGGGAAGTTTTAATTTCATTCGCTGCTTTTTGCTGCTTTCTAATGTGTGTGTAAATTGCTTCATTCTGGCTGACACTAAACACAATGACTATCTTGATTTGTTTTTGCTATATTTTACAATGTTGAGAAATTTCATCAGCTTTGCTAGCAGGAGGTCTTTACCTTTATCTAGCAGCTTTTTCTGCACACACTGCTTCCGAACCCCTGCTATGATCCTCATTACATACACTTTTGCGTCAGCATTTTCACAATCCATGAAAAATGGTTCAAAACTCCTTTTGTTTCCTTTGTTTGAAGTAACGTTTGGCTACTCTCTTATTTTTTCTTTCTCTATTGCGGTTAGCAAATGTAGGTAACTTTTTTTGCAAGCTCCCCTATTTCACAAATTTCTCTCCGACCTGCGAGCAATGTAACCCCGAGTTTTGACAGAGGACTGTCAAGCATATATCAGACCCTTGCTACAAGTCCACTAAAACTCACCTTTACCTGCACTTTCAGAATCCACCTCAGGAGAGAATGAAGTCTTGACTGTGCAAGGTCCAGAGATCAACTTTGCTGAGAACAACTTTATTCACAGCTTTGGAAGCCTGGTGCTCTTCACACAGGACTTCCGAATTGTTTTTTTTTCTTGAATTGCTGTGTGTTTGATCTTTAAACCAGTTGCTATTAGCAGAGTCTTGCTGTAGATCAATTATTTCGATGCAGCTGCTCTATATCTTATCAAATATTATCATCGTAATATTTCCAGTTTCTACTGCAGTGTCTGCCTCAGCCTTTGATGGCAGTTTGCTGAGAATCTCAATTCTCTCCAGTTCTACAGTATTGCTCAAGGACACAGTGCGAATATTTGCCTGCCAGTATTTTCAGCATGTCATTGGCAACAGACCTGACAGTTGTCTTTTTTATGACAACAGGTATGAATGTGTATCTAAGGCCAGAGATGCAAAAGTCTTCCAACTCCTAGTTGAGGTTCAGCAGTTGAGGTCTCACTCCCCCGCCACATACGTCCACAATAGTGGAGCTTTGTTGTCCTCAGTGTGGCTCCAGTGCAGAGCTTTCCATTTACAACCCTGTTTCCAGGCTGGCAAGGAGCACCCACCGTCTGACTGAGCAGGAACATAGTGCCCTCCTGATCTCCAAGCTACTGGCAGGCACCCAGAAGGCGTGTTGTTTGGAGAGGACATCCACATTACCTAGATAGACCCTACCTGCTGCTGGACCTGAAATAAGAAGTCCTGGGGGGAGAAATCAACAGGTTGTTGTTATTTTTTTTTCAGTGCTAAGTGCTGAATATACTCTCTCTTGTGATGAAATAGAGAACAGCACTGGTAAGTTGAAGTGGGTTCTGCCTCCATGGTCTCCCGACTCTGGTTTTTAAAACCCAGACAGTTCCTTCTTAAAAGTAAGGGAAGAGTTCACCGCTGAACAGTGGTGCCACTTTGAAAGGCAGGAGGTTTGACCCAGTGTAGTGGAGCTCCCTGAGAACAAAATGAGCCAAAAAGCTGCATGACTTGGGTTTGGGAAGGGCTTTCTGCTCTGGCTTGGTGGACATGGGCTGTTTTATGACTTCTGCTTTTCATTCTTCATGGGAGAGGCCCCTTAAAACTTTCAGAGGGCAAAACCCTTGCCTTCTTCATTAGCCGACTGCAGCCTGTAGAGCCAGGCTCTGGCTTCTTTAATGGTGGGGTATGCCCAGTGGTGATGGCATATGTCTCTGCTGTCCATAATCTCCACCAATGCAGCACCACCTAGCGAACAGTTTTGGATAATGAAGGCGGTGATATTTTATTTATAAGTTGGGGATTCACAAGATAAGTGGAGTTGGTCTGTAGGGACAGATCTTGACGAAGATAACATGCTCCAGCTTCTTGTGGAGAGTGAGTAGTCAGCAGCCTCCAGCCATGCAACATCAGGTGGCCCCGCCCATCTGCCGCATGCTGATTACTGGTCCACGACAAAAGTGCTGAAAATGCACAGATTTGTTGCCAGAAGTGGCTCCAGTGGGGAGCTATCTGTTCAGCACCATGTTCACAGGGTGGTGCAGAGCGCCTGCGGTCTGAAACAGCTATAAATCGTTTTTTCTGCATGAATCACAATGCCTTAATGATTAAATAAAGGTTGATTAACTCATCCACTGCTCATAGCTTTTAAATTTGTATTTCAAACATGAATGACTTGTGCCACTTTGCTGATCCTGGCCGATAGTCAATGTCCCTTCAATGTCCGTTAGTTTTCTGCTGTGTCAGGGGTTCTGATAAACAGGAACTGAGCTGCCACATGTGTGCTTGTCACAAATGTAATAACAAATATTTCCCTTCTGATCCCAGCCAACATATATTTAGTGCAACTGTCAACACATTTCAGATAAACATGTTTCTGTCTAAGGAAGTCCTGGGTACAATTCCAGGCCAGGATGGCGGAGTGTACTCTCTAAGTGTAGTCGGAACATTCTCCCTGCCTCCATTTGAGTTTCAGCCAGAAACAGGCCTGCACATCATGGTTATAAGTCTGTGTGAATGTGTGTCTACCCTGTGATGGATTACTGACCTTTGCAGGGTTTTCTCTGCCCCCCCATAATGTGTAAAATGTGATATTGGCTATGTGTCACAATGGCAAATATAGAATGATCATTCAAACCTATCAAGCAGTTACAATCAGTTATTTTAGAGCTTTCATATGCTATTGCGCCATGTTCATCATACCTGGAAGGCTTCATGTGTCTACAGTCAAATTTTGGCAATATGTCACTTGAACTCAGTACTAAGCAATATCTACAAACATGTCAGTCAAACTAAATTGGTTTGTATGAAAGAAGCGAGCACCCTGAAAATGCAATCAAGGTCCAGATTGGACTGGAAGGACCAAAAAAGTCATTCAGGTTAAAGACAGGAGAACTTACCTAACATCTGACATCTCTGATGAAAGGAATCTGCTGCTGGCTTATTGATTCAGTCTCAGCTTTTTTCTTTAGTTTAGCCTCTCCTCCCATCCCCAAGACAGTAATGAGTTTTTAATAAGTCTTTTAATTCACAGAAGTTGCCACCACAGTCACAATCTTTGCGCAAAGTGCAGCAAACCCAAATTATGTGTAAAGCTATAATATGCCTTTATAACAAGAACAGTTAAAAGAAAAACCCCATTAATATTCTAACTCAAAAAGCACTCATAACCAAACTTGAACTGAATCCATTAAACTCATATTGGCCTCCATGGTGCATTAAACTAAAGGCAACTTAAAATTTTAGTTTGAACACATCCCTTCCTCAGGCAATTAGTTTGAATTTTGTTTCGGGGTTTTTTTGCTAATTTTAACATTACCCAAATATACTGGCTGTCAGTGTTGTGCGTTCATTGAACACGTTCATATTTCAGTGAACTTTGAACTGAATGCAACTTATTAGTAAATCAAGAACTTGAACGT
>JBBKCR010171497.1:0-15260 GCA_037577295.1 Ladigesia roloffi | reverse complement strand
TTCCTTACTTTACTGGAAATTAAGGTAAAAATTAAGGTTATATTAAGGGGTAAAATTAAGGGGTTTGGTTTCGTAGTTGTAGTAATGGGTCGTTCTGGTCCAAGAACTCGAGAGATGAACTAATCAATTCTCTTTCCAGCTCAGCCTGCATTGGTAAGGTAATTGGACTGTCAGGTGATGAACGAATGACTTAAACCCAAAAACTTAAAAGGCGAGGTGAGCGAATCATAGACTAAAGACACAGGTAAACAATTAATTAAACTTTTCTGTTTCTTATAGCAATTATAATTTTGTCTCAAAAATGACTCTAAAAAAGATTTGTTCATTTTGCTGCATGAGACTCGGTAACATGATCCGCACTTCACATTTCTACCATCCAGTTGCGTTTCCCCTGCTGCCCTCTGGCGTTTACAGACATTTTTGAAATCGTAGAACAACAGAAAGTGTCCAGACCTCGTAACCTGGCTGTAACTAATATTGGCAGTGAAATATTCTGTTGCTGAAGCATGTAGTTCCAAAAAACGTAAACATGGTGCAATCTGAAGTACTCTGAATAATGGTTAACACAGATGCAATGGGTGATGAATGGAGCAGCTTAATCCAGGTACATCTGTATTTTGAAGTGAAATTGGCTAATAAGAAGCACAGTCATAAGGACCTTTTTTCAGTAGCAAAGACATACATGTTTGAATACATGAGGAAGGATGTGCACCTGAACCAAAAGAATAAAATACAAAAAAACTAAATACAAAAAGGGAACCAGATCTGCTGAAAACTAGCTTTACCAACTCGCATCTGTAAAATCAAAGCAGTAATCTCTTCCTGTGTAATGGGGGACTCTATGAAAGAGGGGGGGGGTGACCAGGCTGTTAAAAAAGACATTCATAGCCTGAGATCTACTGAGCAATCTGAGGTGTACAGGTTTGAGAAAAAGGATTTAAACATATTATTAATTGTTTTCTGATCAGATGATATTTCCCCACTATTGCTCATAAAATGTACTTCTAGTCTGAAGCAATTGGCTCTCAACTTGTTGAGACATAAGAAGATTTAGTTCTGTCTGTAGTTTTAAACATTGTAGCTGGTTTAGAAGATGAGCGGTTGAGAGTGGCATCTAAGAAACAATTGAAGTCTCTGCCTAGAATATGGGAGTGAGAATTTAGACTGGGAGAACTGGGAGAAATATCTATTTAAATATTGTACATCTTATTGGGAGACACAGTGAACACTCCTTAACTGAGAAAGACTTAATGATGTCTGCTCTCCACAGGGTGGATAATAAATGTGGTTAACTCAAAAACTCAGATTAGGGAAACAAGCCAGTAGCTGTAGTTTCTAAAGAGTATACAGTATATCAACACTTACATTATAAATAAATGTTCGGTATCCGCACAGGGTTCAGTGACATTTTATTTAATCAGATCCAACGAACGACTTGACTCATACTGGAATCCGAATTTTTTCAGTCATGTATTAATTTAAAAAGAAATATTCTTTAATTTTTTAAAGAATAATTATTTGAAACATTTGTGAAGTTGTAACACTTGGTTACACGTGGTACAGTTTTAATATATACCTTGGGACTGTAAAAATTAGCATGGTAACTGTTTTTGACTGGACATTTGTTTGAAAGCTATTCATCCTGAACATGTACGTTACTCGCCAATATCTGCACTAACTGGTGACTGTTTGGGTCACGATTAGGGACCTTCCCCTACTCACAGCATTTCAATCTGTTTTAACCTCTTTGCAAACAAAAAACGATGTGTCTGACTTTATTCATAACCAAACAAAACAGAACATAAACCTGGCTTGAGGGCCGTCAGAAGTATACAGAAACACTAAACACAGGGACATGACACACCAGGCAGGGAGGTGAGTGAGGCGATAGCAAGATAAGGAAACAGTGAACAGTCCATGCAGCCAGGCTGTCCTCCCTTCAGCCCAGGCGATGCAGAAGTGGACCGCAGGACACTGTCCTTGTCCCGCAGTCCGGGTCCCTCTTCCCTCTTCTTTCATCGTCCGTGGTGGGGACACCACCACCTAGCAGGCCTTCGGCCTGCAGGGTGCTCACTGTCCGCAAGTCCGGGCTCTGGGACTCCCGCCCTCATCACATCCCTCATGGTCTGGCAGCCGGACTCCTCCAGAAGGCTGGTTGGGACTTTCCATGCATCCCTCACCGTCAGGGATGCAGCCTCCTCCGGTAGGCAGGACGGGTGGATCCAGCCCTCCTGAGGACCCCTCTAACCCCAAAACCACCCTCGCCAGCCCCTACCCATCCACCCTATGCCTACTACGCCCCCCAAACACATGGTGTTTGGCCCCTCCTAATACCCTTGACAGACCCCCTAGGAACCCCACCAACCACGCCAATTCCAAGGACACGGGACAGACTGGGTTGACTGGCGTAGGGCTGACCGGTGTGGGGCTGGCAGGCACGGGGCAGGCAGGAGCGGGGCAGGCTGGAGTGGGGCAGGCTGGAGCCGGGCAGGCTGGAGCAGGGCAGGCTGGAGCAGGGCAGGCTGGAGCAGGGCAGACAGGAATGGTACTGACGGGGACCCCTGCTAGGCCTCCAAAAAAAACCCTAATAACCAGGCCACAGCCGGGGACACAGAAAGGATGGGGACGAGTCTACAGGGACAGGACAGACAGACACCCCCTGGACTACCCAGGACTAGGACTGGAACAGGCACAGGGACTGAAACAGGGACTGGGCTAACAGGGACAGGGACTGGACTAACCGGGACAGGGCCTGGACTAACCAAACTGACTGGGCATATACCTGGGGTTGCTGGTACAGGAGTCGAAGCAACAGGAGTCTTCCCAGGATGTCCCAGGATCTCCTGGAGCCCTTGTATGTGGAGCTCCAGCTCCGACATGACCTCATGCAGAGGCAGCTCTGTCGGTGACAGGGACGTCAGCAGCTCCGTCGGGGACAGGGATGGTGGCAGCTCCGGCGCGGGTCGAGGCAGCAGCTGCTCCGGTGCGGGCCGAGGTGGCCGCTGCTCTGGCGCTGGCCAAGGCAGCTCGAGCTCTGTCGCGGGCCGGTGCGGCAGCAGCTCTGTTGCGGGTAGAGGCGGCACCACGGGAAGTTAGCGGGGGCTGAAGTGGGGAGTGAGGAAGCCACAGGCCTCCGACGTCTCCTCTTCCTCCGAGCCTGGGCAGGCAAGGAGAGGTGGAGAACCTCCGGGAGGCTCTCGTCTTCCGAATCCCTCGGAAGCCTCTCCCAGGGCAGCTGGGACGAGAAATCCTCCCCGGAGTCCTCCTCGCCTCATGTCGTCATCCAGGTGGAGGAGTCGACCTCCAGCCCATGGCTTTCTACCTCTGTCCGGGCGTACTCGGCCGCCCAGGCATTTAGGGCAGCATTCCAGTCCCGAATCTCCTTCTCCCCCGTAGAGGTCAGCTTTGATTTTTTGGGGGTCTTTATTCATAACCGAACAAAACAGAACATAAACTTGGCTTGAGGGCTGTCAGAAGTATACAGAAACACTAAACACAGGGACACGACACACCAGGGAGGGAGGTGAATGAGGCGATGGCAAGATACTGAAACAGTGAACCAAACTTGACTTAAATACACAACCAAATGAGAAACAAACACAAAACAGGTGAGCACATGAGACAGGTGGAACTAATAAATGAAAAGTTGCGTAAAGCCACACGGACCCGGACATGTGACACACAACAACAAAAATGTAACAGACACATGACCACAGAACCATAACAAAACAGGGGTGTCAAAATAAGTCTCATTGAAACACACTAGAAAACTAAACTAAAAGCAGTGGCTAAACGCAGCCACAGACCGAACCGACACAAAGTCAAAAACACAAAAACCCCTGCATACATCAGCACCTCACACTGGGTCAAAACCCAGTCAGTAAATGTTTTTAAACTAAAATTTGAACTCTGCAAATGAAGGGACCTGCCTAACATGGCTTGGCAAGTCATTCCATATTCATGGAGCTGTGACTGCAAGGTAGTGCATGGTAGTGCATGGTAATCTGGCATTTCTGTTCAATTTGTTGCAGCTGATTTGAGATAATACAAACTTACAAAACATCTAGAGAAACACATAGTATGCAGCATAAAAATATAATGCATAGTGCCAAATGGAGACACAGTCTGTCTTCTATAAAGGAAGTCATAGATATGACAAGACATTAGAATATATGCATATAACTCCAGAACAATCATTAGCAAAACCATAATCATCAAGCAGGATAGCAAATGCATGCTGGAAAAAAAACATGGCAATGGATAGGTTTTGTGAAGTACTACGAAATTGTCACAACTTTTTTGTTGCAAATTTATAAAAACAAATGTCCTATCTAGTGTTTTTGTAATTAATATGATAATGGAGAATAAAAAAAAAGTTCCAAATCTACCAGCTGAACTTCAAAAGCTGCAGTCAAAAACTGGAGTAACCTTGTGGCCACCCTGTGGAGAAGCCTTTTTTCATAGCCTGGACCAGTCCTCTTTCCCATTACTGGTAGAACTCCTTTCAACAGTTCAATCACCCAAGTGTTCTACTTGTATATTAAATGTTGTTCCTACAAGTCTGCTTTTACAGTTCTGCCCAGCGGCCACTGGAGGGCACTGTAGAACTGTGGGTGGAACTCTCCTGTTACCCCTAGCGGCACGGACGGAGGGATCAGCCCAATATTGGTACTAGAATGTCACCTGTTGTTACTCTTTGCCTGCCTCACCTGTCCTCAATTTTCAGTTCTCTCAATTGGAGGAGTTGGCTCACCGCTCACCCCCGAGGTCTCACCATGCTGCTAGCTGCCGGAGGTCCCCACGTGACGTTCTCCAATGGAGAATATTACAACACCTACGTCGGTAGGTTACACATTGTCTACTGGCTCTCCCCTGCTATAAATTTTCACTTAACCTTAGTTGTATAGCGTGAGAGCATACTCATACTCACCCTTTGTTATATCGACTTTTTGTTTCATTCTGGCCCGCGAGCCTGTTTCATTTCTTGTTTATTTTTGTTAATAAATATATCTTTGGCAACCAGTGCCTGTGCCTCATTCTTCTCCTTCCTCACTGGACGACATTTGACAGAATGCTCTTGTCTAACACAAGCCCAGAGTCAGGGTTTGGAACAACACCCCCGGGTCCTGTGTACTCTTCCTCCACCTTTCACGAGTCTCGTGGCAAGAGCAGCCAAGTACAGAACACCATTGGTATCTGGACTATGGCAGCTCTGAGGACAACTTAGTTTCCGACTGGAGTGACAAGGAGGAAGCTCCAACTGAGACATTCGATCTTAAGGGCTTCCTCGCGAACCTCCCCTACTCGGGCATGGAAAGACAATATTGGGGCCGTGGGCCTGATTGGTCCCCTCTCCTGGATCATATGAGGTACCTGAGCTCGGAAGAGGAGGAACCACAGGATTTACCCATGGAGCTGGATACATGGACTCTCTTTCCTCAAGGTTCCGGGTTGAGAAAGACTAAAAGACCTCGCAAGAACAGAAGGAACTGGGCTAAATCGAAGGTGGAGACGCTGAAACCAACCTTCTCTCCACTCCCACGGCGTCCCAAATCAGATCATCACCCAAGGTTCCAGTTCCAGCTCGTCACTCTCAACCCGAAGCTTCACTTTAGCGCTCACCGCCCGAGGCTCCAACTCCACCTTGTCGCCACCAACTCAAATCTCCAGTTCAATGTTCCCAGCCTGAAGTTGGGTGGGGGGTTACTGTCACAGTTCTGCCCAGCGGCCACTGGAGGGCGCTGTAGAACTGTGGGTGGAACTCTCGTGTCATCCCTACCTGCACAGCCGGAGGGATCAGCCCAATCATGGGTCTAGAATGTCACCTGTTTTTTCTCTTTGCCTGCCTCACCTGTCCTCACTTTTCAGTTCATTATCTCACCTGTGTTTAGTTCTTTTAATTATGTTTAGTCTTTGTCTATTGGCTCTCCCTTGCTATATATGTTCACTTATCCTTATTTGTAGCATGAGAGCATACTCACACCTAACCCTTTGTTATATCGTCTTTTTGTTTCATTCTGGCCTGCGAGCCTGTTTCATTTCTTGTTTATTTTTGTGAATAAATATATCTTTGGATGGCAACCAGTGCCCGTGCCTCGTTCTTCTCCTTCCTTACTGGACAACATATGCCATCTGCTAAAAGAAGTCTTACAAGTAATAATCAGAAGTCTTTTATCAGTATTAATTAGTACTGGTCATATTAATAAATCTTTATACTTACAGTTTTTAAGCCTTTGTTAAAGAGCCAAATCTTGATTGATACAAGCTCTCAAATTACCAAACTATTTCCAATCTACCATTTCTATATAAGATTTTAGAGAGTTATTTTCACCACTGCATACGTGACAAATTTCAGTCTGGGTTCCAGCCTCATCACAGCGCCAAAACAGCCCTAGAAAATATGTTTTTACTGTCCTCTGACAAAAGATTTGTATCACTGTGTTGAGCATGCTCGGGGAATGAGGCGAGGTGCAAGGTGCAGGTCCCTTTGATGGATTTTTATTTAAACAGACGCAGAATCCCTATAACAAAACTACAATAATAGCGCCTATTCCGGCTGCTGGACGAGACAGGACACATTGCTAGTTTTGTTTGAATCTGTTATTCATTAGCTTCAACTAGTCCGGAAATCAGCAGCTAGGGTCCTTTCTATAACCAAGAACTTTGACCACATTAAGTCTGATTTTGCCAGACTTTTCTGGCTTCCCATAAAATTTTTAATTGATTATAAAATTCTACTGTGTGATATTAAGTCCTGAATTGCCTTGCACCTGTGATAGTGATGATTTACTTGGGCCTTTTCGAGACAAGTATTTCAAAGAATTTAAAATTAATTTTACTTTACCACGTATGTTGCATAGAGGGGAAAAGATTACCACATTTAGTCCAACTTCGGCTTCCAATAATTTTTTGAACTAATTGGCATATTAAGCCCTGACACACTGACACCTGATTACATTCAATAATTTCATGTTATGAACCTCAATGCACACTTACATCTCAAGGAGCTGGCTATCTACTCATTCTCTGAAATACTGAGAGCTACAGCAGGGTAAAAGTCTTTTCATATAAATTCTTCCAGCTCTGGCATACCTAAATAACATGTGAGACTCAGAAACGGTTTCAGTGTTTCAGAATCAGAAAACTTTATTTATCCCGAAGGAAATTGTTTGTGGTGACCGCCACATTACACAGACACAGCTTTATGTCTAAGCTGAAAACCTACTTGTTTAATCAGGCTTTCCAATGGTACATTTTCTTGTTAGATGAAGGGTGTAAAGCTGGGGAGGTGATATGCATAGAGAATTCTAGTAAACTGGCATGCTGGCGGTGGTATTCCAGCACAGATATAAAATGTGCCCTGTAAACTTAAACAGAACAACAGTTTTCTATTTTTCTCCCATAAATATTCTGAGGGGAATCACTTCCCACCTTTCTAGCTCCAGGTCACCCTCGACCCTTGTGTCATTGACTGGCCTGGCTGCTTTTAACTGCTGTACAAAAGCTTAGGCAGAGACTATTGTAGTGGACTACAGACTCTCAAACTACTCCAACAAAAACCACCTGACTGTGCCTACTCTGTTAGTCATAGACTGTAAATATGTACACATAGGCTTTCTATGTTTAGTTATCACGAATGAGACCCTCTTTCTCACCCTCCATTCCCCATTTGAGTCATGATTCCACCTCCAAATTCCACTTTAGTGCCATCCTTGGCCTGCTAACTAGGGGCTCAGACCAGAGTCTGTAAAGCAGCTTTGTGACATCATCTGTAAAATGCACTGCATAAATAAAATTAAACTGAATTTAACTGAATGGGGTGGACAGAAAAAAGGAGTCCCACATCTGAGCATAGGCACTAGGATTTATGGAAGTGGGGGCAGACACAGATGAGGTCAATAGTGGATGTCGTCTAGGGATTCATACAAATGGGTTATGAGATGTGCAGGACGTAATGATTAAATGACCAAGATTCACTAACATTCAAGCTTTTTTCCGTCACTTGAAATGTGAAAAGCAGAAAAAAAACTACCAGTAGCAAAGGAGAAGGTGAGAAACCTCATAGGACCGAGTCAGGTGACAGGTATGAAGTAACACAACATGCCAAAGTCTCGTAATCATAGTTTCAGCATAGCCAAGGTCAGAGAACACACATATGAGCTGAACCAAATGATTGTTGACCTACTTTCTGTTAAATATCAAGTGGTTCTTAGACAAATACTATTGCAGTTTGGCTGAATGCTAAAACAAGTTTACTACTGGGTACACGTGAGTCAGAGATCATTTAAATATAACTAAATACAACCCCAGTTACCTATGTTTTCTTTCTGGGTTTAAAGTGAGCAGAAAAATGATCTTTGTTATAGCCATTAGGTGTAGCAAAATCAAAGACATTATCATGATATTTGAGGCTTCAGTCGGGAGCATGCATGTTGTGGGAACATGCTGTTTACAGTTTCCAAAAAACAATGGACATGTAAGTCAACTTGCATAGTCTGCACTGTCTGGGGGCCTGCGTTTATTATTTATTAGAGAACTGCCAGACCAACAACGTCAGTAATTCAAGGCATTTGTGTTTGAAAATCGAATTCTGCATGAAACTGAAGAGTAGGTAGGTAGTGATATTACGTTTGAAGTGAGGATTCGAGGCTTGTGTCATTTCCAAAAAATAATGTGATAGAGGACAGCCAGGCCTCGGATTGTGTGAGGTGACGTTATATGTTACATACGAAGCCTCGTTTGGACACTCGTGCTTCGTTTAGTGCTTCAGGTACTGCGGGACGTTTCATGTATAAAGCGGTCCCATACACTGAGGTTTATTCGTGTGCCTTGGAGAACACACAGAACACTTTACCCAAACCTGTTTATCCTTTAAAAGGTTTTTTATGTACACCGGCTACTTCACCGGCTGTAAGTGAGTATTTTTAAAGGCAGGAGAAATTGTGTAAAAGAAAAGAAACAGTGCAACAGAAAGTGTTTATAAATAAAAATAAGTTACACCAAGCATTCTGCGTCCATGTGGTACACAAACATTCGCATATTCATCCAAAATACATTAAAACACTTCAACACTGCTATATTAATTAATGTTCATTTAATGTTTAATGTCATGACATGCAAACAGTAATATGAGCGAAAGAGATGTCACCAAACGGTCATGATATTCTAGTGCATGTACTGACAGGCTGGATAGTCTAGTGGTTATGGTGTTGGCCCTGCAGTCAGAGCATTGGGGTTCAAATCCCAGTTGCTACTCTCACTGTCATGCACCTTCATTTGGTGGATGGGTTAAATGCAGAGAAATTGCATGTGACAAATACAGAACGGTTGTGTTGTGGCATGTACATTAAGATATTGGACTTCAATTCTTATTATGAATGTAAAAAATTATCTGTTCATTGTATCATCTAGAGACAAAACATCACAACGTATTAGTAGTCGGATATTAGGCTTAAAAATGAAGCTAGTGAAAAGTGAATGAAAATTTCGCCCATACTCAAACAACACGACACGCAGTGTGTGTGCATTCACATCATTATTTTTCTTGTGTTGACCAGTAGGTGGTCCCTCTGTGCATTTGAAGCCTCGAGAAATGAACCACTTTTCAACACATTTGGCTGGAAGGGTTCAATGTGTTTTGAAGCTTCATCTCGCCATCACTAGCTGTAGGGCATTAACTACTTTACCTTCTCTGTTCTCTGCACCACAAACAGATCCATCCTGTCACATGAGACACCCCTTCTACGTGCATGATGAGACTTGTGAAAATTTGATAACTGTCATCAGTCTTGGTAGTTTGTATCAAGTCATTCCTACCTTATAAATTCATTTAGCCTGACATCTATCTATAAATACAATGTAGCGTGTGTTATATGATTTACACCTGACAACAACATGCAATTTGCAATGCACCTGCAATCATGTCCTGCAAAAACCAACATTTTATAAAAATCTTACCAAAACTAGAAAAAATATAGTGATTAACAATGGGATATTGGGCAAAAAACGGAACGTGTTATAAAAAATAACTTTTATATCAAAATCAAACTAAGCAAAAATGTCTAGACAAGTGGAAAATGAGAATTACCCATAGAACAGACCATCTTAGGTGCTAAGGTGTTTGTAACAGTGTACAGCAGAAAATTAGTCATATTTGTTTAATTTTGGCTTCAAGATCTGCAATCACACTCAGGGATTTTTGTTTGTCCAATTGGACTGCGATTTTGTGGAACAGTCAGCGTGACCAAATGTGGGGATACTGTTTACGTAAGTTGTACTTTAATTCCTATTTCCAGTGTTTAAAAAGGGTGAAAATCAGCAGCTGAGTGAAAATGGAGTGTTGGCGCAACACTTTTTCCGTTCTGTTTTTTTTTTTTTGCCTCTACAGGGGGATGGTCGAATGTTTTCGGAGCGCATGAAAACAGACTGAAAACGGGGCCAGAGGTTTCTCCTCTTTCTCTGACATTCCGCGACTGTGTTGCCGAGAAAAACTGGTTTTGGCAGAGCAACTGAAACGTGTTTTCCTCAAGAAGATTCCTGCCTGCCACGGGAATGTGGCGTTTCGTCAGACGATGGGACTGTAACCCGGAATAAGCAGACCAACGCCCCCGTGGTAAGTCATGAGCTTTTTAAAATGTTTACCCCCGTACTTTAACAAAATCTCTTTTTGTAGCGTAGTACTAAATGTGGCGTGTGCTTTAGCAGATTGTGCTTCCGGCTAAGTAGGCTAGGTTTGCTTTTAAAAAAGTCCAACGCACGTTGCCGTAAAATTTTGGAGTTTAGGTGTTTGCTGAAAGTTTCCAGGCTGTCAGCGGCTTATACTTGGGGGAATCCTTGGGGGGAGGGGGTTTGTCATGTTTTAGATTATTCATAATAGCTCCAAATTAAAGATAGAGAAGGCATTATGGGCTTCTTTTTTTTTTTTTACTGAGGACATACCCATTGTTCTCCAGCTAGCCACCTCTGGGTAATTTAGAGAATGCCTGATGAGTGCTAGGGCGAGTTCGAAAGAAGATAATTGTCCTTATCTTTCATTTAGCTCAAAATGTTTGGAATATTTTGCCATTTTACTAAAACTCTGTTATTCTTTTATCTTGGTTTTCTATGTAATGAAGTTATGGCCTGCAATGTTTACCCATAATAATCTATATATCGATATTGTGTATTTTTTTAAAGAATACATGGCTCTGATTCTGCGTTGCAAGAGGTGGTGAAAAGTAAAGCAAAATAAGTGTGGTTCTTGCAATCCCCAGGCTGGATATGGCTCATCGATCTCAGTGTTCCTTGGCAGGGGACAATCCTCTGGACCCCAACTACTTGCCTCCACACTACCGTGAGGAATATCGCATCGCTATTGATGCTTTAATTGAGGCTGATTTAGAGGGCTACTATGGTTTCCTACAAGAAGCCGATGTGGTGGACTTTTTATCTCAGCCAGAGATTGAATACATCAAATGCACACTGATGGGTCCACGCCAGACCACACAATCAGATAGCATGTACATGACTGGAGATGGAGATGGTTCCTCAGATACATACTGGCCAATTCAGTCAGATTTAGATGCTCCAGGCCTTGATCTGGGATGGCCACCACAACACAGATTTGATGGACCCACAGAAATTGTGACACTAGTCAACCCTTCAGACCCTGAAACGCTGAGTATCAAGGAGCAGATTCGCAGAATGATCAAAAATGCGCAAGAAGTAAGTTGCAATGTACAAATAAATTTTACTATGGAAGAAACTGTACTTTGCTGTTGGTAAAATGTGTACTACTTGTATTACATGTGCTAAATCAGTGGCAGACCTACTGATACGGGCAGGCAGGATCCTTTACAACCTGCAACATTGTTATTATTATTTATTTATCATTTGTCATTTTAAAATCATAACAGGTGTAACTTATTAAAATATTATAATTTAGGCAAAGCCATTAGGCTTGTAATATGTACTCATGAAGTGACAACGAGCTCATTGTTATATTGTGTAATAAGTAAGTATGAGGTGCCTTTTTTGTGTTTACCAAAGGTCGTTGCAGTGGTGATGGACATCTTTACAGATGTTGACATCTTTGCCGATATTCTCAATGCAGCAATGCGCAATGTGTCCGTTTATGTTCTCTTGGATGAAATGAATGCTCACCACTTTGTTGCAATGGCGAACAAATGTGGGGTTAATCTGGATGATATTAAAGTAAGTATTTCAATGGTAAAACGTACATCTGAGTTTATCATACAAGCCTTTTATTTTGTAGTCAAGTAACCATTGTGAATACCGCCTTATCAAATTGTAATCATTGCTTGTATACAGACATGTAATTTCTGTATATGTATGTCAAATGCTTGTTTTCTATTGCATTCCAGCCCTGGAAATTTTAATAAGCCTTGTGTAGCATTGTAGTTGACCAGACTTACACACATTTAGAAGCTGCCACACCATGAAGTCGTTTGTCCTACCAGCTTACCAGTCATTTTGCATGCCTAGCTCCTAACATGCTACAGTCTTTCATTTTACACATGTAATTGAACTAGTTATACTCACATTAGGCAATTTGAACCATGCCAGAGTATGTTTGACCACCAAAGCGCGGTTCGTTTGTCTAGTGTGAGAGCGCTGTGCCCGGGCGCCGTTTAGCCAGCCCTGGCCCGGTTGGAATAGGTATGCCAGGGTGCGGTTCGGTTGGACTCAGAGGCGATTCTCTTGCAGTGTGAGCGCTAACAGTGCTCGAGCACGGAACAGGACGCATGATGTCACGTTTTGCGACGTTTTTTTCACAAAAAGAATTTTGTGCCATAAAAGCGATAATCATGGTCAGCAGCAGGCTGTGTGAGGGCTGTGGACCACCGCGGACCAAATTACCCAAAATTACTATCAACAAAGTAACCAGAGCGATGGACTCCACTGCGTTCAGCGAGAGCGCCGCTCCTTCTGTTTACCCTGAAACCGCCGCACCTTAATGACTTAAGCGTACTCCAGCGCGGATGCTAAAACCCCATGTGAGTGCTGGCCAGAGGGGGATTGGGGAAGGGGGACAATAGTACCTGGGCCTGGTTTAAGGCAACAGTGCCTAGTGTGGGTACACCCTTAATTACCTGCCAATGATATTCAAAAGCTCAGTGAAATGCATTTTTCATTGCATTCATTAGTTAAAGAAGTAATTTATTAATTTATCAAATCATTGTCTGCATGGACAAGCGAGAATAATAAGAGCATTGTGGCACGTAAGCAAGGGAGAAGAGGAGAATACATTTGGTCTATTGTCTAAATGCAACCACAGTGGTTAAAATAATAACTGGTGGTAATCTTAAAGATGTCACATATTTCATGTAGAGTGATGATTCAGCTACACAACAAATGAAGCGAGACAGTAGGGTTATTTACACTGTGTTTAAATGTATAACATTTTACATTTATTACATCATGGTCATGTAGTTTGAATATTTGGTTTGTGAACTGAATAGAACATGTTAGTGTTAAAGTAAAAATTGGCATAAATCAGGACTGGGCAATTAATTTCTATAGGGGGCCACATGAAAAATCTGAACTGTGTTGGAGGGCCGAACTGACAATAACTTGAACTTAATTTTGCTCAATATGAATTTTCTCCCATTGTAAAAAATTATAAATGTTATATTTTGATAAGCTATTGATAATAAGAAGTATAAGAATATTCAGTAAATATTTATGTAAATGTATTAATTGTGGTGTTTAACAAATCTGGATCTTAATCTAAACAAAATTATTTTAAAGACCAACATGGCAGAAAACAGCACTCAATGTAAGACCTGAATTGTGTCTATCACAAATATCACAATAAGAAAATAAAATCAGCCAACAATCAATATATTAAATCCATAAATTGCTATATAAATAAACCGCCTCTTTTTTGGGAGCCGTGCCAAAAGAGACGTTCTCTGGAAAGTGCTGAACTTCCCATCACTTTAAGTGCACCCGTAAGCCGTGGCGTATATGGCATTCACAGCTAATTTGAGTAACTTCATACTGCATGCTCGGCCCTGTCTGGTCCCGCTCTGCGACTTCATGGCCTGAGACACAGATGAGACACCAATCTTCAGCGGACCAGACGGCCCCTCGGTCGTAGTTTGCCCACCCTTGGCATAAATGTTTGTACAAACTGTAAATCAGGTGTCTCAAAGTCTTTAACACCAGGGGCTGAAATTTACCAAAAAGTGTTGGTTGCCGTCCAGACAGAAATAACATTTATTGAATTGTCTATTTCTGACATATAATTATGGAAGTTTAGGAGTTTAAGAGTCACATCCCTACTCAGTGCCAATTATAAATACATAAATGTGTCAATAATTAAATATTTAAATATATATTTTTTTGTTTAAAATGCTAAATATAATGATAATAATAATACAGTTGAAACCAAGTTATCCAGAAATAAAAATCAAAGATTATTATATAAAAAATAATTGTATTAATTCCCTTTCAGTGGATTGCTTAAAAAAAGAAATACTTAAGTTTGTCATTGAATATTTATATATTACACTTACAGGGTGGGGCGATGTGTGTGCGTCAGTGGGTGAAGGTGGGGGGTTGTTTTTAAATAATGAATTCATAACGAATTAATTAATTGTAGCCTATAGTTTCCACTACCTGACCCGCGTGGTCTTTATTTTACCCTTTCAAACAAACCTTGGAGCGGTTCTTTGGTGGTGAGAACACGATCCGAACTCGAACAGACCCAACTGTAAAAAGTAGTTTGGACTAATCCAGCGGTCGTAGTCAGCTGCGCTGTGCGTTATGAGATGAGGAGATATGTTTGTTTACAGTTAGCGCTGTCAGTTCCCGATTTAGACCGGAAACCCGAGTTTGACTATGCATGCGGAAAACACGTAATTTCCTCTCGCTACTGCTTTACGGCAGTGGCTTCTTGGATTTACCACTGTGCAAAATTAATGTTTGGGTTATTACACGACTCGAGGTTGTGAGTGAGAGAAAGAGCGAGTGTATGTGTGTGTGTATGAGAGCGAGTGTGTGTGTGTGTATGAGCGAGTGAGTGTGTGTGTGTGTGAGAGAGAGAGAGCGCGTGTGTGTGATAGAGATAGAGAGAGAGTGTGTTTGTGTGTGTGTGTGTATGAGAGAGCGAGAGTTTGTGTGTGTGTGTGTGTGTGTGTGTATGAGAGAGCGTGTGTGTGTGTGTGTGTATGAGAGCGCGCGTGTGTGTGTGTGTGTGTGTGTGTGTGTGTGTGTGTGTGTGTGTGTGTGTGTGTGTGTGTGCGTGTGTGCGTGTG
>JBBKCR010171478.1:0-15262 GCA_037577295.1 Ladigesia roloffi | reverse complement strand
GTGTTCTGCTGAGGAAACAAAGTCACCTTCGACTTGGATGCCCTGGGGGTAAGCAAATAAACATCAAATTTTCATTTGTCATTAGTCACGGGGTACTACAGCGATTCGCGGAAGGATACAAATGTTAATGTAGAACAAATATGCCAATAAAATGTTTGAAATTCATATTCATGTCCAGCTTTTTCCCTTATGTGGCAAGTAGCCGTGTAATAAGCGGGGTAATGTACAGACAGCCTGTAGTTATCGCGAAATAAGCCCCTTCGATGTGATACAAGATGATCAGTGTGATGCCTGATCTCACTGTCGGGGCTTATTTCTGGCCTGTACATTATCCCTTACATGTATGTCACCCAACACACCTTCTCGCACTGAAAATAATTGGCGCTGTTTATATCTGAACGCAGACATAGCCTCTCACATGATAACAGGGAAAGGCACAGCCAATCAAAATGTTCATGTTTTGGTGGTGGGAGACTCAAGGAAAGGAACGTGATTTATCATTTTCTGTGTGTCTAGGTTAATGTTGACCGCACAATAAAAAAGGTTTTTTTTTAAGTGGATTAAATTATTGGTGGGGACATTTCAATGTTTGGAGGATATTAGTGGGGACACATCCCCTTCGTCCACCCTAAATCTTCGCCCCTGGGTGACGTCATACGTTACGTACGAAGCCTCGTTCTGACTCATGTGCTTCATTTAGTGGTTTAGTTACTGTGGGACGTTTCATGTATAAACCTGTCCCATACGTGAAGCTTTATTCATGTGCCTTGGAGAACACACAGGGCACTTTACCCAAACCTGTTTGTCCTTTAAAAGGTTTTAATGTACACCGGCTACTTCAGTTTGCTGTGAGCGAGTATTTTCAAAGGCAGGAGAAATTGTTTAAAAGAAAACAAACCGACTCCAAAGGCAGTAGAACAGAAAGTGTTTATAAATTTAAATAAGTTACACCAAGCATTCAACCTCCATGTGGTACACATGCGTTTGCATATTCATCGAAAATACATTTAAAAAACTTCAAAAGCACTATATGAATTAAAGTTGATTTAATGTTTTACATCAATGTTTTAAGTGTAGTTGTTACGACATTGGCCCTGCAGACAGAAGACTGTGGTTCAAATCCCAGCTGCTCACTCTCCCTCAGCTTCATTAGGTGGCTGGGTTATTTGCAGAGAAATTGCTTCACTGTGGATTATAGTTGTGTGCACGGGGCAATTAAAGAAAGCATGTGTTGTAGCATGTATATTAAGACGCTGTACTCACAACTGGGCTTCAATTCTTCTTATGGACTTTAAGAATTTTCGTTCATTAACATAGATACAAAAAACCACAATGTATTTGTAGCCTGGTATTAGGCTAAAAATGAATCTAGAGCTTAATATTTTCGCCCATACTCAAACCACACGGCACGCAGTGTGTGCGCATTCACATTTTTATTTTTATTTTGGCCCCACTGTGCATTAAAAGCCTCGAGAAATGAAAAACTTCTCAACACATTTGGCTGGAAGGGTTAAAAGTGTTAAGAAAATTAATATCGCCATCACAAGGTATCCACTAATTTTCACTTAAATTTAACCGGGTATGTCACATAACCTGCTTTCTGGCACTGTTCAAAAGCTGCTATGACGTCTGAATGTCGTGCTCACGCTGTTCTTTTTTCCCACCTGTATTCCGACAGGCCACGTCCCTGAGCTGACGGAATACGGATGGGCTTAAAACAGTTTTGCCCTTCCCAACATGGCTGTCTCGTTTACGCAAAGTGCGTAGCGTTTCTGCACGTTTTCCAGGGCGAGCGGTCCGTCGTCCTCAGTGTAAGGCGTTTCAGGTCAGCCGAAGGGGGCTGCTTTTCTCACGAACAGGCTGCTAGAACCAAACAATAATGGGAAGAGGTCGTTCGTGATCCATTCCTGGATGCATCATTTTTTACCATTTCCGCGCTCTATTCTGTCATTTTAGCGTAAGCTTGCGCATGAACGGACTCCGACTAGACATCTGTTAATCCTGGAATAGGAAACACACAGGTAAGGTCAATTTACTGTTTATTTATTCGCTTAATTCTTAAACATAATGTGCAATCCAGGCGCTCCCTTTGCGTTTTTAGGAAGGGAAATCCATGTATACACACGTGTGTGCCCTGCCAGTTGGCTCCTTTTTACAGTCTGACGCTCGAATAGAGGTTTTATGGAGGGCCACGGTTGTGCCTAACACAGTGGGTAGATTTCTCTTGTTTTCTATGTGTCTTTGCTGTTTGTCAGCAATTTTATCCTGGAAATACGCGTCACATCATGTTTACAATGCTCCCTGTAGAACTGGTTAGTGAAGAGAAGACCGAGGAGGCTGAGGACAATATCCAGTGTATCCAGTGTTGCGTTAATGGCCAAAACAACCTGTGCACACCTGGAGCACCTGCTTCCTCTAGTGACTGACTGCAGGCAATAACGCTCAGCAAAGTCTCTTTTCTACCTTTAGACTGTCTATACCAGGGGTATTCAGTTCATTTTGGTCTGGGGCTAGTTCATCAAACTGAAGCAAAACGAGGGACCGGAGAATATGACTAATCACGGTACCAAATAAAGAAATTAACACAACATATAAGAGTCGATATATTTAATTTTATGCATAATAATATAAACATGATGATGTATTTAGTCACATGGGCATTGTTACATTAAAAGTTAAATGTCACATTCAAACTGCCCCTTTTATAAAGCAGAAATGCAGCTAATGGGTAACTGAATACAACTCAATTTGTTTTCTAAAAAATAAAACTGACTGCTCCATACATTCACACTGCTGGTCTCACTTTTGTCTGTTTTGAAAACAAATCAGACACCAGCAATATTTAAGATTTCACTCATTTAAATGATAGGAAACTAAAACCAAAGTGCATAGTATGGTGCAAATGACATCACTGTGTTTAGGTGAGCAATTTAAGATATTCAGAACTGATAAACAGCCTCAACAACAGCAAAAGAAACAATAAAACCAACAATAAACTAGCATAAAATGCCTCTGATTAGAATTAAACAACATACCAATGCATGGCACTTTACAAAAGGAAAACTCGCTTCAACCATTTCAACCTGGCTAAGACCTGAGAAAATTCAAATCAATAGTAATCCTTTTCTGGTTATCTTTGCATCAGCCAGACTCCTCCATGTTCAGTCCAGCAGAGCCATACCACACAAGATAAAAAACTAGGCCTAAGTGCACAATGAAGTGAATCATATTAACTGTATATCGCTGGTCAAAAATAAACATGTTACGTTGCATGTAGTTTGGCAACATTTGCCATCTAATGAGAAAAATGACACCTTTTGGATTTAGCAAGAGCAGTAAAGTCAGGTGTGTATGCAGTGTTGCAGATGCTGGTCAGTGGGTGATATGCGATTGTGAGTTTTAATGGCATTCATGTGTGAGAATGAGGACTCACATGTGTAAGTTGAGCCAAACATTGTCAGAAGAAAAAGTGCAAGAGCCCTTGAGTGTGGAAATTTGTCTTGGCTGAATAAATGGGTCCAGAATGGTTCAAAACCTGCCTGCTGCAATGACTGTCGCAAGCCATCTGATGACTGAATGTCAATGATTTCTAGCTGTAAAGACCCCTCATTAATAGATGATACCACCTCCTTTCCTCTCAATGCAAAGTCTGTCTCAACATTAACACAGAATGGGTTTTTCACAAATCTCATCACTTCGCTGGAGATGCTGAAATTGCCAAACCTAGTGCCAAAGTTGTTTTTCAATGCCTCAATAAAGCTTGGCATCAGCGCAGCAATTTGCAGGCCAGACTGCCTCAGTGTGGGGAAGTGGAGCATCTTCCCAGGACAGAGATCAGCAGAGAACAGCGAGAGCTTTCTTTGGAAAGCATGAAGTTCTCCACAAGTTCCGCAGCTGTTTTACCTCTGCCCTGCAACTCCATGTTGAGTTGGTTCAAACGATTGAAAATGTCACTCAAAAAGCAAACAGTGGCATTAAATTCATAATTTTCCATCAGAGACAGAAACTTTCCTGCTTTTTTCACTTTCGAAGACTGGAGAAACACCAGAATCTCCTGGCGCAGTTCACTAAAACGTTTCAGTGTGTTTCCTTTGCTAAGCCATCTAATGTCATTGTGAGTAAGCAAATCTTTGTGTTCAGCAGACGTGTCCTTCAAAAGCTTGCGGAAGAGGCGGTGCTGTAAACTGGAGGTGCAACGGATAAAGTTTATAATTGCCATGACAGAGTCCATGGTCTGTCTTAACTCACCACTTAGCTTAGCACACAGGAGGCTTTGGTGGATGAGGCAATGTAGCGATCTCAACTGAGGAGAAACGGCTGTCATCCTCGCTGCGAGCCCCTGATCCTTGCCCGCCATGGAGGGGGCACCGTCTGTCACCAACATGTTGACGTGCGCCAAATCCAAGTTGTTTTCCTCAAAGAATGAAGCAATTTTGGTGAATAAAATCTCACCAGCAAAAAAAAACATTCCCCATCAAAAAATCGCACGTAGAGGCACAACTGTGCAACATCACTGTCATCTATCGGCTCTTCCACGGCCAAAGACATCACCTCGGCCTTCCTCAGTTTGTCCCGATCCTAGGCACTGGACCCTCCTCTTATTTGTCGTGTCAGAGATTGGAATTTGTTCGATCAAGTCCATAACGTTTTTTCGAGTTTTCTCATCTGTTGCAACCTCCTCAGTTGATGCCAACATACACCCCTAGACTGTCTCAGAGTCAGTACACTGCTTTTTCTTTTTGCGCAGTATCCATGCCACTCGCAAAGATGCTGCCGTTGCCCTCTCTTGATCCGTACAGGCATGAAAAACAAGAGTCAACTTTCCTTTTCCCTGAGGTAGATAGAGAAATTTTGTCTTGCTTGCCTTGAAAGAGATTAGTTTTAGCGGTCCGTTAAAATATTTCTCCGGCCAAAACAGGTAGACTTAAGACTAGATGTTGTGGTGTAGCCTCGCCTACTGGTTTTACCAAAATGGTTGAACTTTAAAACCGAGAAGAATAGATCTGCCGATAGTAATGAGCAATATTATCACTTTGAGTGGCCAGGATATTGGGCAAAAAGAATCATTGAGGAGTAGCCTAACATTATGTATGTTGCACAGCTGTGCCTTTGTGTACCATTTTTAATGGAAATGTTTCCGTGAGGATCTGCTTGGACTGAAGAGGCATATTACTGGTGAGCTTTCATGCACCAAAAAAGGCTGCTGGCACCTGTAGGTACAACACACCAAAAATGTATCCGCTGTAGCTTTTTCTGCCAGCTGTTTATGGACCTGTCTGCCAAATATGGATTTGCTCGTTGAATTCAAGGGCCACTACAAAGTATCTCCGGGGCCGGATCCGGCCTGCAGGCCGCCATTTGAAGAGCCCTGCTCTATAGTACATCAATGAATATTAATAACATGGGTTTCATTCAGTAGCTTCATTTGGGCCTTAACATTTTGACCTTCTGTTGAATAGCAGAAATGCACCAGTAGCTAGAGTCTGTGGGGCCTGTGTGGTCTAAACCGTGTCCAGTCCTTATGAGCTGTTTCCTATGGTTAGTATAAAACCTCAGTAGTCAGTTGTTACCTCAACTTATCAGAGGTTGAGCGAGCATATTATGTTGAGACCTCTACATTTGCCTTTCTATTGGCTCATGTCTTTTGTTCCATTTGAGATATCCTCTTCAGCTGTCCACTAGGAATATACTGATCCCCCTAAATCAAACCCTTTTCCTCAGCAGTGGTGTCACGAGAATTTTGGACAACTAGGCTTTTATTAAGTTAGTATTTGAGTAACTTCGAAAGAGGATCACATCAGTGGATGTAAACACGTGTGGGAATGTCCACTAATTGTGCTAAGAAGCAGTGATTATCTAGCTCTGGTGTGCTGCTGAAAATTCAGTTACAACCCGAATGTTTACCCTCAGCAAGGGCTGTGCCTCAGTTTTGTTAAGGCAAGCAAACAGCACTCCTGATCTGTGTGAGCTCCTGACATCAGTGCTGTATTTATCAACTTCTTACTGGTGGTCCAACTAAGCCAGCCGGGCACACACATCGGCTTTCAATAACTGTGATTTCATTAAGGGTCATTTCCTCCAGACTGTGGGGTTCTTCCCCTAAACTGTCCACAAGGTTGGAAGCATTGTATTTGGAAGGAAATTGTTGAGTATAATGATTCAATTTCAGTATACAATAAGGCATTAAAAATGTGGCCACACATGTGTTGTGATGACTTTGTATTGTCAGCTTGTTGGCAACACCCATGCCAGACCATGCACTGCAATTTTTCTGGTTTAACACATGTTAGGAACAAAAGATGTGACGTAGAGTTTTAAAACTAAAGAGGAAACTGAGTGAGGGAAGTTGTAGTGTTTTCTGACTGGATGCCAGGCTTAAGAATAGAGGATTTTCTCTTTAAACTTAGGGTCCAACTATTCCTTTGATAGATGCCTGGGTTGAACTTCATGATCTTCTGATTTTGCATAAACAGTTTTCCATACACACTTATGGATATTTTTCTAGTGTATATTGGTACTTTATTGTGCCTTCAAGGAAGCATTCAAGGGTCAGATTCAGAGTTTCAGCCTCTCAGAGAACTAATTTCTCTTCAATTCCATGGTTTCCTTAAATGTAGGTCAGAGCTTTTGGCTCTTTGCACTCAAATACATTTTAAATGAAACAAACCATGAACTGTAAAACACAAACAAATAAAAAATTGGATTGACCAAATGAGGTTAGAAGCTTGAAGACCTTTTGCCACTCTCTCTATCTTTCCCTTCTTCAGTGACACTCCAGCATGACGGAAAGTATCCTGAGTAAAGCAGCCACGATGGAGATCCCCATCAACAGCAATGGGGACTCCAGGACTCTCGGGGAGGATGACGGACTGGAGCAGGTGAGTAAAGCTCGTTAATTGCCTTTTGCTTATAGTTAGTTTGAAACTTCTGCTGTGATAAATGAGGGAGCCAAAAAACTGCTTCCAAAAATGATGGACTGGGCATGTGGTGGCAACTGTTTATGGGGTCTGAAAGTAGCTTTTGACCACTGTTGTTCCACATATATTTTTAGGGTTGGCACCTGGTTGAGTTTCACAGTTTCACCTTTATACTCTGAGAAAGACACTTCCAGGAAGCAGGTGGTTCAAACATTTACCTTTGTCTTGGTGTTCATGCAAGAGGTTTGCTAGATAAGGATATCAGGTCTCCGCTGAGGAATCTCTGAACTCAAACAGGAGAATGTAATGACACATTGCCTGTGTAAATGATTATAGTGTAATACAGAATGCCTGTAGCTGTCCTTGTAGAGCAGGGGTCACCAACATGTAGACCCGACTATTCCACCCAGTGGACTACAAGGGCACTGGGACCCAAAACCAAACCGAATTTGTACCCCTGGTGGGTTCATTTTGGAAGAGGCAAGACAAAATATCCTTTTAAGAAAACTTTATTAATGCAAATTAGACAGAATAGAAAAAAAACACTAAAACCAAAAACCCAATAAAGCCACAAATTGCATAAAACCGGTCAAGAGTCTCGAGTTAAAATTCTAAAAAAAAACAGAAATGCTGGAACTGGAGATTCACGTGCAGCTTCTCCTCCACCTGCGAATGACACGGTTAGCCAAACTCCTCGTCTGCTTCTCACACGTCCGTTCCGCCTCCACGACCCGCCCCCTTACTGCTCCGCCTCCACGACCCGCCCCCTACTGCTCATTACGGCTAAAACAAATCTCTGGCAGTACAGCTGCCTCACTCCACAATCTTGGGGTCCACAATCTTTAAATTCCAAATCCCGCCCCTAACCATCGCCAATTGGTCAATACCACACAGAGTTAATGCAGCTTCTCATGCCATTCGTGGGTCGGACAGTCATTCGGCTTGCATACTGACGGAGTGTATTTTTTTTACGACGGTATAACGGTATTGAAACTGATACTGTTGTTATTTTGATAATACCATATTACCGTGATACCGCCCAAGCCTACTTAAGAGAGGAAAACGCTCTCCTGATGTTGAGCCTTTGGTAAACAGAAGGTTCCATTTTCCCAAGGCACACCTTGTCAAAACAACAGTGCAGAGCCTTTAGATCCGGGACAGAAATGCTCGGCAAACATCGCACTGTTTGCTTATTGAAAGAGGTCACTAACTTCAACAGGCAGCAGTAGTTTTATTATTACGCTGGCATAAGCGCTTAGCTTGGTCTAAGATCTTTTGCCAGTATAACTTTTTTTGTACAAAGATATCTTTGTTTACTCAGCATGAATGTCTTGATTTGTGAATGTGTTTGTTTATTTGTCCGTATTCACATTAAGGCCACATGTTCAAGATGCTTGGCTGATATAGACAGTTACAGATAGCATTTTGCTGCCCTGTATCTTTTAATAGAAGGAGAATGCTGAACCAATGTGAAGATGGTGGGCTTCTCATGCTCAACTCGTTTTGTGTCACTATGATTAGTGAGTCAGGAAGGCAAACATTATTTAACCCTTTGAAAGAAGGTGGTGAGTGACATGGTTATCAGAACATTTTCTTTGAATTTCAGTTAGGTCCTTTTAATAGCAGTCATGCAGTTTGTAATGCAGAAGTATTATTTGTTGCATTTAATTTATTGGGGGTAGAAATAAAACATAAATGTTGCCCTCTCTGTCAGTGCTGGTAAAGACTCTGGCTCTGACTTTCCTGCAGCCATTCTGATGTATGGCTGTGAAGATACAGTCACAGTTTTTCCAACAATAAATCTGTGGAGGATGCAAGCTATATTAAAACCTTAATCATTTTCTTTTTGAAGCAGTTCATAGTTAAGTGTAATCTGTCTAATGGATCATTTGTATTTTTAATGTTCAAACGCTTTTCTTTTTTTTTTCTTCAGGTTCTTTCTTTGGGAAATTATCTTTCCCCAAGAAAGTGTTGATATTTGGTAGAATATATATGCTAGTGTGCCTTCCCTGTTTTTGCTTGAAATGTGCCTTAAAGGTTTTTTTCAGATGTTTAATTGTATGAAGTGACATTTTTAAGGTTTCTTTCTGATGACCCTCCAAGAAGATGAAATCCAACACTGCAGAGTGGGCAAGTCCTGTGCTGTGTTCATGTCAGCCAAACCTTCCGAAAATGATGTGGTTGATTTGCTTTTCATACCTGATCAGCATATGAGGGTTTTTTCAAAGATATTACATTTGAACTGTAGGAAATGATTATTTATCTTTTTGTCTTTTCTTGCTTTGTAAGAGTAAATTATCTTTAGTTTTAGATCTGCAGTGGCGAATGCTATTTCTTAATTTTGTATCATTTGTCTGCTCCTAACTTGCATTAAGTTATAATAGGCTTAAAAACTATTGACTGTAATAAGAATGTGCACATGCCATATTTATTTTTAGCTTTTCCCCCATTGATTAAATTTGTGAAATTTCATGGTAAAAAGTTTTTATGCAAATGTTAAGGTCAAAATTTATTTCTATTTTACATATAAATTCAACAAATAATCCAATACGTCCAGGTTTGGCCAACATTTCATTCAAAAGGAGAAATTGCACCCCATGTATCTCGGTTCTGTGAATTTAAGGTGGACAGCATTCAGCATCCAAAAATGAAAAACCGGCATTTTAAATGAAGGAAAATATACTGTTGCTCACATTCAGTGTCCATGCACCAGTCCAAGCATCACTAAACCCCTGTCCATAACCCATGGAATGAATTCTTCACCAAAAATCACACCACAAAAAGCTGTTGGGGGTGACTTAAAGTTTGAAATGAATCAATCAGTCTAACTTCTAAGATAGAGAACATAAAAAGTGGTCTATTACTTCAGCTTACGAAACATCACACAGCTTATTTCAGCTCGATCATAGGGAATTAATGATGAATGTTAACTAAAGTTTGTTTTGATGTAATAACTGACCCCTTGAAATGAATCTGTGCTAATAATCACAACATTTATCTGTGCTGTTGAAGATCGGCATGAGAAATTATTTTATTTAAACTTGACACATGACTGATTAATTGATGATTGTTATTTTGATTTCCCTTTAAATTTTACTGTACAGTCTACAGTACTATTTATGCTGCATGGTGAACATATTTCATATTTGTTGAGGTTTAAACAGCTACACTTTGTTCAAGGAATGTTTAGAACATGGTTACCGTTCAGCTTTGTGTGCCTTAGTAGCCCATAATATTTAAATGAGTTTTTCATCCTCACTTTATTATTGCTTGTTTTTGTTCATGCATTTTCTTCGCTTTATGTCTTTGTCATCCTTCTCCACCCATGTCTGTGCAGGCTCGAAAGGTACAGTGGGGATTAAATGAGAAGGTAGGGCACCTCCCTGGCAAAAGGGTTAGGACAGCACTGGTGGAGGGTTCTGTGTGTGTGTGTGTGTGTGTGTGTGTGTGCGTATTATTTGGCCTCTGATTCTGCCTGAACTTGCAGGATGTCTTTCAAAATTATTAACAAAGTTATTAATCTAGTCTGTTATGTTGGACAGCTTATTTTCCATTTGTATGCCAGGGCTCTGTTGCAAAATGCACCTAAAATATAGTTGTATATTTCTCCCTTTTTCATTTTGAAAACCATCCTGCTGCATTACTGAAGTAATATTAACAACTAAACATTAGATGCAGTGTAATTGTTGTTAACATAAAAAAATCAGTGGATATTTTCCAATTGATTTTTAACTCTGGTAACCTTGTGTGTCTGTGTTATGTTTATAGAATGCGTCTATGCCAGTGTGTAGTGTGTTACTAATCTATTGTCAGCACATGTGACATTTTGCAGTGAGTGTACATTTGGTGTTGGCACAAGCACATGCTGATGATGCCACACACTTATCCCTGTATGGGATGTAACTCCACCTAAATCCTGAGTCTCCGCCTCTAACATCTGTGGTGTTTATGCCTTTGTTTTGTCCCGCTGTTTGGATGAGAGGTTTGGCCTATTCTGAGAGAAGACTGTTTAGGCTATCTTGCATTAGATGTCATTTACGGCCCTGCTGATGTAATCAGAGAGCCTTCCTGCTGACACAAGTGGTCCCGATTTAAAGCAATATGACTGTTTTAGTGTTCTGACTTCCAGTGTCCAGTGTGTAAATGCTGTTAAAGCTTGGAAATGTAACAAACCTTCCTCAGGCCACACTGTCTTTTTTAATTCACTGTAATTGTGATGCCATTAAAGCATCACATCCTCAAACATCCACCTATTCAGCTTTCAGATATTTAACTCTGTCAGTTTTCAAGTCATTTTCTATCACCCACCTAACACAAACCTTGCTTGTTTCCCACTAATATGCCTGTTGATCTAGGCTAGTGTTTAGTTTTATTTAGCGTCCTTAAGGTTTTAAAAAGACCAAGTTAAAGACATGTGTGTGTGTGTGTGTATGTTTGTAGGATCTGCAGCAAGTAATGGTATCTGGGCCCAACCTTAATGAAACCAGCATTGTATCGGGTGGCTATGGTGGCACAGCAGAAGGCATAATTCCAACCAGCTCGATAAAAGGTATTACTCTCACTGTCCTCTCAGTCCCCTTCCTTAATTCTGTTTTTCCTCCTGTAATCTTTTTTAGTCAGGTCTTCTAGACACCACCGAGTAGGAGTCAGTACTTTGCTTTCCGTGGAATAAAATACGCTTTTTAACGTATTAACAACAAACTTTTTGGGAGAGGGAGGCAATTGTTTTGGGGTGATCGACAAACCTCATTTTGTGTTTTCCATGTAATGGTCTCATTGTGTACAGATGTGCCTTATATTGGGTCCAATACCATAAAACAACCTTTTTCAGTGTGGTATCAATTTCAACATTCTGTGGGTATAAAATTGTCAGTAAGTCATTCCACGTCCATCATTCAAACAGCCATGAACACATAAAGATTTGCCTTTTGTACCTGGAGACGGGCGAGAAAGTCGTGCTCCAATCGGCGGGCGTGAGTGAGCTGTGAGTCGCCACTCCACAAGCAGCCCTGGCTGGCGTGAGCGATCTGAGCGTCCCGGCGCCACAAGCAGCACCGTTCGGCATGACAGAAGGAAGTCTCTGCGCCCGCCGCTTGGAGCACAAATTTCTCGCGTGTCTAAAGGCAAATTTTCCCCTTCAGATTCAAACCGGCGAATATTTGCAAGACATCATCAACAAACAACTTTTTATTAGCCATTTGCCGTTTTTATTCCACTTTCACACTGAGAACAGAAATGCACTATTTCTCTCTTCGAAATTTTCAAAAGTACTACTGAATCAAAGAACTATATGTCTGCCAACTAGTGGTAGGGAATACAAATGCTACATTACAGGAAATTTGTAACTACAGTCTGTTTTAATCATGATGATGTCTTGATATGATAATACAGCAATATTTTACTACTTTCTTCTGTTTTATTGTTAGTTTCCTTTTTCCTGATCATTATGAATGAGGATAAAAAGACAAAGATAAAAAGAAAGAAAATAACTTCCGAACATCAGTTCAATATCAGCTGGTTTCTGAATATAATGAAATGTAAGTAGTCTGCCACTTCATGACATCATAATATGCAAATTAGATGAGAATATTTATACCCTAAATAAACTTCAGGTCATGCCTAACATTTTTCTAATTTACAATAAGTCTCTATCTTTAACCGCTTTTAAGCCACAAGCTTTTGAATCAATGATGTAAAAATCCAGTATTTAAAAATAAAAACGGGGCTTAAAAGGTTAATTTAAACAGACAATACTATAATGTCGGATTTGATTAATTATAAATTGACCACTGAAAATTGACAACAATACCCAGTTCTAGAAATTATGGTCATCAGCGTTGCTGGAGAAGGCGAGATGAGCGATATGCTGAGGTCAACATGGTGCCCAGGGTTTGCTTTGGTGGAGGAAGAACAACAGTCTTTGCAGACATCCCCAGTCAGCACGAACCAGATTTGGTTATTGAACATGGCTCAGTCACTGCACATTTTACCCTCAGAGACATAATTGAACCCATCATCATCCCCAAACTCCACCAGCACACCCCCAACTTTCTGTTCATGGATGATAATGCTCCACCACATCGTGAAAGAATTGTTGCAGCTCGACTTCAGGAAGTTGGAGTTCCTCATATTGTATGGCCGTCAGTGTCCGCTGACCTGAACCCCATAGAGCACGTCTGGGACCAGTTGAGGCAGTGACTGAATGATCCACCCCCACGTGACCTGGCAGAACTGCGTGTAGCACTTGTGGAAGAGTGGAATGCATTACCTCAGAACAATTCAATTCAGGTTGTCACAAAGCAGCTTTACAGAGTCCAGGTCCGAGCCCCTAGTGAGGAAGCCGAAGGCGACAAAGGTGAGAAAAAACTCCCTCAGATGGAGGAAGAAACCTCGGGAGGAACCAAGCACATGAGGCTAGTAAGGAGGATGAGATGTTGCTGTCCAATTGTAATAGCGGCAAAAAGTGGAAACAACTGCTAATGACATTGTCAATTTTTGTTATTTGGGGCTATCCCTGTTATTGTCTACATTTTTGGGGTAATAAATATTAAACTAATGAAAATGGTGTTTCTTCTCATACATTATATTTTCAAAAAGGAACTTTTACTTATTTAATTAAAATTCAGAGCAAATATGAAAAGCACTCATGTAAATAACAATATCCCAAACTGTGTGAGTGTTTATATAAAAATTTAATTAGGGCTGGGAATTTTACGCGTTAATTCAGAAAAAAAAATAAAGCATTAATATTTTAACGCAATTATCACTTTAAGCCCTGCCACTAGTAGGCAGACATGTAGTACTTCAATTTAAGACCAAAAATATGTCATCTTCCCATTCAAAGTTTAGAGTTAACAGCAGGGGAACCGAGTCCCAAAGCACTGCTGCGTGAAAGGTCAGTTCAGTTCACAGCGCACAAGTAAGCGTGTGAGATTTAGAAGAAAAAAAAAAGCCAAAATTCTGATAAAAAGTTGTCTTGTGAATGTTTTTGCCGATTCTGACTCTGAAGGGGAGTATTTGCCTTTTGGGAAAGATGCTCGCACGTCTCCTGGTTCAACTTTGGAGTGCGGCTGCACGGCCATGCAAGGCGAAAGTGATCACGAAGCACAAACGCATGTTTGCCCATCGGGAAAATGGGTAGCGGTGGTGAACATGGTCATTGTGTCTGTAGGAGAGCTGTTTGTCGACTTGGAGACAGCAGGAGAGGGGAAATAGGCTGAAAGTAGCCGTAGCATTAGCTTTCTCCATCCAGACCTCCAAAGGGGTGATGTCTCAAGGCTACAAGTGGCCATCGTGTGTGAGAGTTGGGAGTGTTTTTTTTATATGACCAATTAAAAAATAGAAGATTCATTAAAAAATGTTCAGTCACTAAATTGAGGCAAAAGTTGGCTTATATCACCTTTTCCAGGACACACCTCTTCTGTTTGCACCCACTTTATTCTTGGCCTCATGTCCTTTCGTTTACTTATTTGAATGCTCCAGTCTCTTCCATTATCAGTATCTAAGCTATCAGATATTACTTATTCAGGTCCACCTTTCCTTTTATGGATAAGCCCCTTCTCCAACTTGCTGTGTGTGTAGATACATTTGGCCCAGTTTCTCTGCTGTGTGTGTACGTGTGTGTGTGTGTGTGTACGTGTGTGTGTGTACATTTGTTTAGGTGTGTGGCTGTATGTCTGTAGGTATGTGTGTGTGTGAGGAATTTCTGGATCTGCTGTCCAGCCGTGACCTTTCCACCCCTCCAGAGGGGACCTTGGACATTCTATATGTAGAGATGAAGAAACTCCTGTTCAGTTTCATACTTGTAAGCCCTGAATGAATGTAAATTGTGGAGAGGAGTTAACCCCTACTCCTATTGCTTTATGATTCATTTGCTCCTACAGGAGATGTAGTTTATCAAAACTTACAACTGTCCTATACTGTAACCTAATTCGTAGGATTGGTTCAGTCAGTGATAAAAATGTCATGACCATTGTACCATAAGTTATAGGCTTATATTCAATACTAAATGTAAAAAAAAACTGCTTCTTGTAAGTTTGTATGTATCTGCGGTTAAACGTGATTAATTAGATGAATTAATCGCCACTCCATGTGTCACGAGTGGTCGCAATTGCTTCCACTCGTGAGCTTCCTCGAAAGAGGGGACGGGACAAACAGGGCTCCATTCAGGGGTTTATTAATGTAACTCAAAATATAAAGGCAACTCAAACCTGGCACGCGGGCCGACAGGACAAACAGGAACAGACAGGCAGGAACAAGCAGACAGAGAACGGGTGAGGGAAAATGAGGCGATGCACAGATAAAGCACAAAGACAAACCCAGCACTTAAATATACATCCAAACGA
>JBBKCR010171477.1:14504-32097 GCA_037577295.1 Ladigesia roloffi | reverse complement strand
TTACATTTTAAATGCAGTTCCTCTACGGTGGACAATTCTAAAAGATGTTTTATTCTCAGAGTTTAAATAAGGTCAGATCAGTGTCCAGATTTTATTATATATTGCATATTAAGTATGTATTTAATTGTATTTAATTAATCAAGAATGAATTACTAATTACTAACGTTTTTTTATTTGATACAGCATAGTAATCACAAAGCAGAAAAATTATGTTTTTTTGGGTACAATTGTAATACCCTACTGGCAATTCTCTGACCTGATTGAGTGTAAAATTATTTTTAATACCTAATGTCTCAGATATCAGGGCAATTTTAGAGACACCAAAAACATCATTAGTCCTCTTTGTGATGCTGTTAATTTTGTCTTATGGTGATTTTTTTTCCTTTTTTTTTTCCTTAATCCTGCAGACTCAAGTCAATGTGTATGCCTGAAAGTTTGAAAATATTGTGATCATATGATTTTGTGCTCTTACAGCAGGTCAGCAGCACACCTTCTCAAGATGGAGAGCAGAATGGCCTCATGGGAAGGGTGGATGAGGGCGTGGATGAGTTCTTCTCTAAGAAAGTCACCAAAATAAATGACAAGTGAGTTTCATCACCTGCTAATATTTTCTGCATGATCAGAGTGATGTTTTTAACCCAGGGTTATTCTTATCTTGTTTTTGTGCTTTCAGTTTTTTAGGTACTTAATTACTTGTATATAATATCCTAAAGAATTACATTATTATAAATTGAATTAATTACCATTGGCATATAAATTATAAATAATAAGTATGTTGATCAAAACCAATAAATGTACAGAATAGTGTACAGAATATTTTTCTTCCTTGATAAAAAGACTGAACACAGGACACAAATGTAAATTTAAAGTAGAATAAGCACTTCATGGTGTTAACAGAGTGGGAGTGAAATCATGAGGTCAGGTTCAAGCCTTGTGTTTTGTTTGGTTTGTTTTTTTTTGTCTGACAGTTCAGTGCTGTAAAATGCAGTGACCATCTGGATGCTCTGTTCTGATTCCACTTGTCTTTTCTTTCTCTCTTTCTCCCTTATCAGACGAGCCCTGAAGAGCTCGGACTCCCAGGATGGCGAGAAGAAACGTGACTCCCGTAAGGGGGGCTTCCTCAACCTTATCAAGTCTCGCTCCAGCAAGTCAGACAAGGACAAGGATAAAGAAAAGGAAAAAGAGAAGGAGAGGGAAAAGGAGAGAGAAAAGGAGAAGGAGAAAGAAAAAGAGAAAGAGAAGATCCACAACCCCAGCCCATCCCCCTCTCCGGCCCTCGCCCAGGCTGTTCCGCCAGCCGCTGAGGAGCCTTCATCCCCCAAGGCCTCTGTAAGGAGCCCTGCAGCCGAGGCTCGGTCCAAGTCTCAGTCCCAGCCCACAGAGCGCAGCAGCAGCTCGGACCGCTCCGAGGAACTGAAGACGCCGGACTCAGTGGACTCCGAGCCGTCAGAGGGAAGCCCTCAGGGGGGGCGCCGCTATGGCATCCAGGTTATGGGATGTGGCCTGCTGGCTGAGATGAAGGCCAAACAAGAGAAGAGAGCCACTTTTGGAACACATAAGGTATGTGTAGCATACTAGTATTGGTACAAGTTAATTAGAAGAAAGGCAGGTGCTTTTGACTGTGCCCATATTCATCATGGAATAAATATTAGCATTTTACATACCATGGGTTAGTGGTGGCCTAGTTAATACTTGCTTCTGGACCAAGAGATCATGGGTTTGAATCCTGCCTTCAGCACACCACCACTGGGTTCCAGAGCAAGACCCTTAACCTCAAGCTGCTCCAAGGAGACTGACCCCTGTAGCAAGGGAATGAAAGTGCTAAACGCTATAAATGTAAATATAAATTTGTCTTAGAAATACCTTTGAGGCTTGTATCCGAACATACATTTAAACATGCATTCAGTTACATTTTAGTGTTGGTGCTTAGTGTAGTCCCTAAACTCAGATCATGACAAATGCAATAAAATGATGCCATCAAGTGGTCAGTGTGTGAAAATACAGTCTACCCACCTAACTGCTTTAAGTATATTCCATTTAAAAATGTAGGAAAATTAATAAACCATCTCTAATGCTGGATGCTAAACCAAATTAAGATGTTTTCAAACAAAATTCAGTTCTGTTAATGCAAACTTGAAAGAAAACCCACTTAAATTGTGTTTAAAATGTAAGCACACATTAAAGCAAACTCAGTGGTCCTCTTCATCACATCGCTTGCTGTTGACTATACAGCTCAGACAATATACAGGACTTCTGATGCTTATTGCATTAACGTGCCAGTGGTGCTGTCTAGTCAGTTAAGCAAACATGCTACCATTTTCCTAAATAGTTTCTTTTAACACACTTAGCATGTAAATGAGTGTATCTGGTGAGCATGCAAACTGGAGCGGTTTTCTCAGTAATTAAACCAAGAAGGCTATAAAACTAACCACCAACAAACTTCTGGGACCACCTCCAGAGGTTCATCTGAGGTTCCATTTAGAGTGGTCTGAGTTCATTTGCTGTGTTGTATAAAAAAAAAACAATGCCTCATTGACCTGAGACCACATAACAAGGCCATGTGGCACTGATACGTGAAACAGTCCAAATGTGAAAGCACCATTAGAGTTTGCCTTAGTCATCCTTAGTCATCATTTAGCTTACTGCTAAACCGCTTACAGAGAAATTGGAAAAGCATCTTAGTATATTACATACCAAGCACTTTTGAGAAGCTTTTAATATTTTTATGCATTTAATATAAAAATCAATGGATGGCAGTAACTTTTACGACACTTTAGAACACGGACATAAGCTGAAAAAACTGAACAGCTCACCTAAAATTCCACACTTCAATTTGGCAGGGTTTCAAGAGCCCATTTTGTATTATTACTCTGTTTGGCCAAGTTTGAACTACCTGCATAGAAATCTTAATATCTTGGAAGGTCGCCAAGGGTCGTATCTGTTGTGTTTGCGCGGATTGTCCTATTGAATTGATTTTCACTGATTGAAAGCCAGTGTAAAACAAGATGATGAATATTGATTGGTCCTGGCTAGCTACCATTCGTTATCATTATCCCATCTGTGTGAAGTTACAACCAGGCATTAGGATAAACATTCAGTGCTGCTGTGGGACCAGCCAAATAATAATATACTGTATCTGCAGATTCCATGATTCTTGAATTTTGATCAATCTAGGCTGTTCATGGTTGTCTAAATTTCATTTTGCATGCTGGTGATTAACATCAGCTCTTCTTGGTTAGTCATGAAATAATACCAACACAAGACCTCTACACAAATTGTCTGTTCACCAGCCTTCAGTAAATAGAGCCAGTTGGCGGTAAAACTTGTGTGACCCACAGTAGCCAAGGGAACCAGCACTCTAGCACACAGTAGGCATAGCAACTTGAGGAAACACTTCTTTTGTTTTTTGGAGGTTTCTTTTGTTTTGTTTGTTTGTTTTGTTGAAGACAAATGCTGCAGAATACTACATTATTTCTGTTAGATTTGTTTTTGAAAAACCTATGTTTTTGAAACCTTAGGGACTTTTTAGCTTAGGATTTGTTGGCCTCCTCCCATTCAAATAGAGATGGTCATGTTGTTGTATTACTGGACATAACTGTCTGTGTGTGGGGTCAAGATGACCATCAAGTAGACGCACTTTTCTGTCTGGACTGTTCATAGGTGTTTCTGGTTTAAGCCACCCCCTCTTGAAATATATAAATATTGTTTGAGAATCAGTTATGGTATCAGCATTGGAATCAAAATGCTTTGAATGGAACTCATCCAAAGTTTTTCACCTCCATAGATGAACAGAACCATTTTCATTTCGTATTGTTCAGGTGAATCGGTGTCAAAGTATGAGACCCACGTTGAAATCTGTGATCATTATGTGCTCTCTGATGCAGAACACTGTGCTCATTTTGTGGGAACACGGTTTTTAGTGGAAACTGCTTAATGTGACCAGTCACCTATCTGGGGATAATGGGCATCATTTGTATGCAGCATCTTGGATACTGTGGAGAAAAAAGTGTTTGAGCCAGTAAGGGACGATCTAATCTCTGGGCTGTGGACAGAATGATGGCCGGATGTGAGTGAAATGAGGCGTGTGATCGATATGAGGCACTGTCTCTCATCTACTGTGCAAAATGACAACAATAAAGGTGCCCAGAACGATGGCACAGTCGAATGGATTTTGTTGGAAAGCGGGCTCTTGTCTAACTATCAGCTTTGAATCAATCGCACTAGTTCTTTAGAATCATTTCTTATGTCAGGAGGTCTCAACCTCATGCTTGGAAAGTTACAAAATCAATGATGTCACAAAAATTTCACCTATATCCACCTCTTCATCCTACTGAAGTTTAGACCCATCCTTTTAAAAACAAGTTATAATTCAGTATTTAAATGAATTTAATGTGAAAGACACGATAAACAACAGTCCATCTGAACAGGGAAGCATATGCTCATATAAGTCCTGAAGGCACACAATATTTTGTTTAATGCTATAAGCCATTAATGCTACGAGCCTTTTAATCTTGTTTGTAAACCATTTAATCTTGCATGCACCTTACATTCAGCTGTGCAAAGTAGTTCAGAGGAGGATGAGCAGAACATACAAATAAATAGAACATTCTTCAGCTGTAGATATATGCATGACCCTGCTGTGTAAGTTGGACAGTAACTCTTGTCGCCCAGTTTATTATGGCCATCCAGTCAATATACACTTCTTAGCCAGGACATTAAAACCATTAATGGATATGTTTTTACAATAGTGCCTATTGTATTCAATGGGTGAGATGTGTTAGGCCTAAAGTGAACAGCCAGTTTTTGAACTTGATGTATTGGAAGCAAGAAAAATGCCTACAGCGGCCACATGAGCATCAGAACTGGACCAGCAGTGGAAGAAGGTGGCCTGGTCTTGGGAATGATGTTATCCTTTACATCATGTGCATTTGTGTTGCTTACCTGGGAAAGACATGATAGTAGGCTGCACTATAAGAAAAAACAAGCTGTGTGAGGCAGTTCGAATTGTTCTGCTGGGAAACCTTGGATTCTGTCATTTGTAAAGTCGAGGGAACAGTGACTGCAGCGCTGAGATCAGAGCTGATCTGACTGAATTTTGATTGGTATCAGTTGTTCTGGAATGGCTTGAGGAACTTGACAAAAAGTTGAAGGCCTTGACTTGGCCTCCAAATTACACAGATTTCAATCTGAATGAGAAGATAAGAAGAGATCAACCAGACAAATTGCACATTGCTCACAGTTATACTTTATGCCTAATTGCACGTTACACCAGTAAACCACAACAATATTGCATGCGAGAAAAAATATTGGGCACGAGAGAAATAACGCACACTATAGAAACCTCCACTTATCGGTCCATGGCATTTGGATGTGTGTGTTTGTTTGTGTATGTGTGGCTAACTGCAAGGTGTTGGACATTTGTGGGAAGCAGGAAGGACTAGTCCGATCCATGGAGCCCCCTCCTCACAGAGCTCAAAGGATTTTTTGCTGATGTCTTGCTGCCGGACACCTTCAGACGTCTTGCCTCGACAGGTTAGAGCTGTTGGGCGCAATGTTAGGCAGGTGATTTTATTGTTATGGCCCATCTGTGTATTCTGGCCGTCAGGTCGATATGCACGTTTCCTTCTCAATGTACTATGATTATTGACTGACACTGTGTAATGAAACAAGTAATGATTCACATAGTCTCTTCTCACCGCAGGGAATGACGGCACTGGAGCTTTACTGGAGTTGCGGTTCTGCTCTGCTCGGCACATTAGGCTAACGTTAGCATGCTTCATTGCCAGCCTCTGTTTTGAGGTGGAATGAGGCGCATAACGGGCTGTTGAAAGAGCTTCTCTCCTGCTTTTAAATCTGTTACTTTTATAGCTGCCATAAGATCCTGCAGACATGCTGCTTGGCTTAGTTCCCTGACTGGCTTTTCTAGGGAGCACATTGCCGCACATTGCTAAGTGGACCATTTGGAGCGCACATTTACCTGGTTTATGGGCCTTAAGCAATTTTACCTCAGTTTCCAGATGTTGGTTATTTAGTGATAATTGCAGATTTCCACAGTAGCTCAATTTATTGAGAAAGTTTATGGTAGAAAGCTGTGGGAACACATGGTGCACCACAGCTAGGTGACTACAATGAACATGTGGGATTCAGAACAGGTCCATGGAGCTATGGAAAGTGGCGCGGTCTGATAAATCACCATGCCCAATCATGAGATGTGTGTAGGACACACTGTGAGTGTATATAGATCTGCTGGTATCGTCTTAATTCCAGATAACCCAGGCCACATTCACCTGTGGAGTTGGGTTAGGGATTGTTTTACCTTATTGTTCACCCTACATATACTTTTCCAGCATGAGTGGATTTTTTAAAATATATTTTAGGACAAACAGTGTCACAGGTATGAAGCATAGTTACAATTTAATGTAAAAGGTTTCTGTGTAGTAGCTCTTAAAGGTTTAAACACTTTATTTATGTATAATGCCTCTAATATCTGACATTAAGACATACCTATTTCAGAAGGTTTTTGGTCAAATTCAGATGCGAAAATGTGCTGTATAAATATTGATTGATTGATTGATTAATGTGTGCAATCGCTGCTATTGAACATATTAGCTTAGGTGATCCACAAACAGTGAAGAGTGTAGTATTTAAAAGAAAGTTCTTGTTCAGATGTTTCCTAATGTGGAAATCAAATACAGCAGATGTACAAAGCTACTAATACTATATTTTAATATTAAGATTAGAGTGGACTGGAGAAGTTTTCTTTAGCTTTGTGGATGATTTCTTGACCACTTCTTGGCTACACCCATGCATACATGTGCCTGTGCCCTAAACTACATAATTGGTTAACAGTATGACTAACAGAGTTGAGAATCTCAAAATGTACAGCAGCAAATTGGAACAGCATGGTTTTGATTCCTAAAAAGTAATTCCAAAGCATATGTCGTGCATCATTGTATTGTAACAATTGGCATATTAAGGCCTAGCTTGTGTTTACCTTCTTGTCTCAAAAAAGGTGAAGAATACACCTGTTACACCCATTAAAAATGTTTGTGGGGATCAGTTCTCATGCCACTGTGTGCCAGTGCCTTATCAGAAACATTTGCTTTCCTGAGAATTCATTTAAGATAATTAGAGATCTTTGTTTTTGCAGGATTTCCATGTGTTCATGGACATAATGATTCTGTGGCTAAGTAACCTGAGTGATTTTTTGCAGATATCTGACTCCTCATCAAGTCCAGACAAGCTAGAAGGACCCTCGTCAGGTGAGTGTTCCCTACTCTGACCTTTATCCAAACATTTTAGTTTTAAGCTCCAACTCTGTTCTCTGGATCCCTGTATTTACTGTTAAAGAGCACCTTGCACTAGATCTGGTTAGGGCTTTACTTGAACACTGCTAGGTAATTTTGTCATGTTGAATTATGCCCAGTAATAGTGTTATTTTGCTAGTATTGTTCACGGCTAACTAGAGTATGTTTAATTTCATAATGTTTAATTAGAGTACAGAATAGTAATGTGACATAAACTGGCATGAATTCGAACATTGTGGCATGTGTAATGACCGTTATATTACATTGTTTTGACTCATGTCCGAATATGTACTCTAACATGTTTGACATTTTTTTGTTGTTTTGATTTTTTGCTGCTTTTAAATAAGTGAGGTAAACAGTTTTTCGGAGGGGCCTAATAACAAAATGTACATTATACAGCATATACATTATATGGATAAAGGTATTGGGACACCTGAGCAATACAGATTTTGGAGTTTCTATGGAAATTCGTTCCCATTCATTCTGTAGAGCATTTATGAGGCCAAGAATTGATATTGGACAAGTAGTCCTGGCTCGCAAACTTTTCATCCTAAAGGTGTTTGAGTTTGAGGTCAGGGTTCTGTGGGGACGAGTCAAGTTCTTCCACTTCATACTCCCCCAACCATGTTTTTATGAGCGTTGCTTTTTGCACTGGGATAACAGTCATGCTGGAATAGAATAGGTTCTTCCCCAAACTGTGTCAGCAAAGTTGTGTTCCACTTGAAGTAAGGGGCCTCGCCCAAGCCCTGAAAAACAGGTGTGTCCTAATCCATGTATCCATATAGTGTACAAAGCAGTGCATTGCAAGCAATGCTCAAAATACCATTATAGTTCCAGCTGATCAGCTGATGTTCTGTGTTCTGGTCCCTCTCTCTCCAGGTCTGAGCAAGTCTGAAGGTAGCAGCAGTGTGAGCTCCCCAGAGAGGATGTCACGTGTTGGGCCTGAAGGCAAGCCAGAGACAGCACCCAAACCCAGAGGCTCTGGCCCTACACCCACCAGCCCCAAACCCCCACCCCAGAGCACTAAGCCCACTCTGGCTGCCCGACCTGCCATTCCACAGAAACCCCGTACCAGTAGCACCCGCAGTATAGGTAGGATTCCTGGTGACAAACAAATGCTGACTATAGTTTTATTGTATTGTAGAATTATGTATAGAAGTGACCAAATTTGTAATGCAATGAACATAAGCTTACACTATTCATCGACTTTTTAGATGTATAGTTGTATAAATGGATGTATAATTACAAATTTAATCCCACCTGCACCATTTAGCAATCTTCTAACAGTTTTCTGTTTTTGACCACTAAAAAATAGTTCGTCATTATTTAAGTAGGGATCCAACTCAGCATTTACAGTCTTGGTGTGGTAGTGTGAGGTGCGTGTGTATCTCAGGGATTTGCTTTTTTACATTCATCAGTGTTGCTACTAGGCTGAGAGTGGTTCACCACCCAGAAATGTCCAGCTAAGGGCGATTCTGTGGTCAAACAGTGACCAGTAAGGATGGGCTGGGGGATGGGTTAACAAAATTGTGCATTTAGAAATGAACCACAGGCTTCAATCAAGGCTGCACCATATGAGCTATGTATCATTACTGTGATTGACATTGAGATAAAGATACTACAAAAGTTTGCTATATGTAGATAAGCCTCTAATAAATCTCAGTATTGTGTTGCGTGCTGTGAGCATCCCCAGGTGTAACTGGTTCTTGATGACATGATTAATACACAGGGAATTGGTTATAGTTTCTAGAAACATTGCAAGAACTGTATCTCAAATTCTCAGGTCAGTTCTGCAAAGTGGATGTTTCTAATGAAGCGGCAGGTGTGTATATTAATTCTCACGTTGTACCTCCCCCAGAAGAGGGCTCAGACTCACCTGCTGGAGGTCCTAAGACTCCAGGCTTGGCTTCAACACTGAGGAAAGCTCCTGTAGAGAAGGAGGGAGCACCTAGTCCTTTACAGAGCAGCTCAGCCACCAAGAACTCCGCTCAGGAAGGTATGCTGTGAGAACTTGGCACACATGCAAAAATCTATTATGAATGTATGATGAACAATTTCAGGTTAATATATGTTTGTCGGGGGGTGTAGTATTTTGTAAATGTAGCACTGCTGGTTCTTTAAATGTGTAACCGTAACACTTTAATTAGACCTCAGAAAACAAATATTATGATGAATGTCTTCTGCCCACCCCTAAGAGTGATTTATTCCTCTTTTACAAACCTAAAAATCTCATAGAGCCTAGAAAGGTAAAATGTATCTTTAGTGTCAGTTTGTAAGTTCTCATGCTGTTTTGTTGGAAAGTGTTTTCCATTTTTGTCATGTTGTTTGCTTGCCTGTGTGTTAATGTGTTTTTTAGTGTTTTTCTCCATCTTCAAATTGCTGCCTCCATCCACCCCATTTGCCACTCAGACTCCTGTCATGCCCTCACTGATGAGGCTTTAATTCCTCTAGTGTAGCCCACTCGCCTCTCTCATTATGTGTCACTGCTAATGAGAAACACTCATCACAAACGAAGCCGGGCAGAATGAGTTCACAACTCATTTACCCCCTGCCCTGTTGTATCACTGACAAAGTTTATATCAGCTCAGCTCAGCCAAAGCATGACACAATGTTTCCTAACTGCTAAATGTCCCTGTAAGAATAAACATGGCATCTTCTAAATATTTTGCACTGGAGCTACAAGGCTAATGGGTCTTAACAAGTAATGGAAACCTATAGCACACTAATTAGCAGAAATACACAGACACATATTCTGACAATATCCGTATAACTTGGTGACATTATTATTTAGGCCTCAGAAATGACTCAGCAATACATAGTATGATTTAAAAAGAAATATCCAATTGTTAAGCTTGTCGGATGTGTAAATATATTTATATAATTGTACATAAAGTTTATTATAATGAAGTCCACCATTCTTTCAGACATTTTATGGCACAAAATGTGAGCGCAAACAAACATTTGTCCTCTCTTCCAAGCCATATCTTTTTAATGGAAGAAAAGGGTCTGGGACCTTTCTTCCCTCAGCTGTTCTGCGCAAATTGTGTTTGTTCTCCTGCGTACTTTCACAGATCACATGATAAGAGAGTGACAGCGGAGTGGAAACTTGTACAAGCAAAACAGCTGAGCTTAAAAACGTCTGGTGAAATTTTGAACCCCTTTTCATAGAGGCCATAAAATGCAGTTTCACTCTCTATGGTAGGGTTTAGCCTTGAATTTTGGATGATTTTATTAAGTACAAATATGATATTATTTGAATTAGAATGTGTATTATGTAATATTGGATTGAATTATATTAATAAAATATAATTCCACTGTGATGGCCACTGGGGGCCCTGCAGAAATTATTAAATGAAATTGTTCCTGATAAAAATGTGTTATTTGATTCACTCTTAGCTTGTGAAGAAGATGTGTTTTGAGGTGAATGTGTGTTGATTTTGTGATGAGGTTTGTGTGTTGCTAATTGGTGAGCTAAAAGCTTCCATTAATTTTTGGCTGTATTAGACTCCAGTGCAAAAGTAAACCACCAAATTTGAACATACTCATCATATCATGACATTTTGGAGAGGGGGAATTGACATTAGGTAGAATTTTCATGATTCCTTTCATTCCTAAACTTCTGTGAAATTAGCGAGTGCCATTACCGCCAGCAGCCGAGAAGGAGAAAGACAATGTGCTTATTTTATTAAAAGCAGCGGAGAGGTTTGTACTCAAGCAAATCAGTCTGCTAAGTCCAGCTAAAGATCACGCTGCTCCTCTCTGCAGCAGATGCGGTGGGAGACGGTAGCGTTTTTAAAGCAGAACCCGAGCTGGAAAAGCCAGCAGCCCCCTCCAGAGTGCAAGGCTCTCCACCGCGCTCGGAGGACGAGAACGAGCAAGAGCCCAAGATCTCTCTCTCACGGCCTGGTTAGACCTTACACCTCTCACATTTCACCTCTCAGCTTTCAGTTCTCACTCATCATATCTCTCCTCCCTCAGAGTGGGGAACGTAATCAGCCAGAGCGAAGTCCGGTTCGTCACTGTAATCTACACTAATGTGCCTCAGTGGTGAATCAAGCTTCGTTCTGGCCTTTTTTTCCAGAAAACACCAAGAACAATAGTTTGTTCCATATTCAGTATCCATCAGTCTAAACCAAATTAAATACAGTTCACAAAGAATTAAAGACACGACGTGAAAACTCTCACTCATTTAAAAATACTAATGTGAGGCATTGCTCTTGGTGTTAATTGGAAAACGTCTTCATTTTATAAACTGGCAGTCAAAAAGAACTGTGTTTGATAAGCTTATCATGTCTGTTCATTTAAAGGAGCAGAACCACAACACATAACAGATAATGCCAACAAGACAATGCATGATGCCACAGAGTGCATTCAATTTATGCATTTGAAACTATTCATGTTTGGAAATGTAACACCCCTCCCCTCAGTCCAGGAACTCAACTTAGGAAAAGGAGGCAGCAAAGTTTGAATGTGTGATGTTATACAAAAAAAAGCATTTACATGAATACATTAGATGCACATTAGAGTTCTTTCTGACTGCCAGTGTTCATCCATATTTAGAATTCTGTTGTTTTGTCTGTGTTTATCTTCTGTTATGTCTGTTGTGTTTGATCAGCTCATTCTGAAAGGAATGCACTGAATTTGTTGATTCAAATGTGGGCATCATTTCTACCTGAGTAAACTGTAGAAATACATTGTTCTGAAATCAGTTATACCATGTATATAGTATACAGAATCAACCAAAAATTTTTGTGCTGCTACTGATGATGATAATAATAATTATTATAATAGTACACTCCCGTAATATATTATATAACTGTCAGTATTAGGATATAGCTCTTGAACTAATAAATGTTACACTGGTGAGTCTGACAGGTCTAAAAATAGCAATTGACTCTTCAAAATACTATTTTAGTTGACATACTTAATAGTCATGAAATAGTAATTGATTACATATAATATAAAACAGTGTAAATTAGTCAAATACACTGCTTTAAACTACACAGTGTGAATTTGTGACTGAACTTTCTGGACAAACCACTGTTTTGTGGTCCCTGTTGTTAAAAATAGCTTTCTGTAGCTTTTTTGGTTTGTTTGTTTTGTAAAAGTCATGGCATCATTCATTTTTTTTATATTCATATCTTATTTATTATTCATATCTTATCTCATTAGATTTGTGATTCTGCCATCTGTATTGCCCATGTGTGTCTCAGCACATGTGTCAGTCGTTGATTTACTAAGATTGCAGGCAGTGGGCAATTTTGCAAACATCTTGCAGTTTGTTTTTTTTTCAGTTGATTTACATTTGGCGAGAACGTTCTACATGTAAATTTCTGTTTAAATGATGTACGCATATCTTCTGTGTGTTTTTATTTACGGCAAAGTCAGTCATAGCTAAGTCCAATTTTTTAGAGAAGAAAAGCAGTGGACGTTTATAGGAAAACATGCGTAGCACAACAGCGAAATATGCAAACTGATTAAATGTGCATCTAAAGACACACAGATGAATGAACAATAGTTTCTCAACCGCTTTACACTGTATTCTTCCAAAGATGTGTTTTGAACTTAGTGACCCACCCTATCATTCCTCGGCTCCGGGGGTCTTGAGAAACATCTCTGCTGTCCGTCTCTGTTGCTATGCTGTTAGCTCTGCTCTGGGAAGTGAGTTCAGTACAAGGACTTAATTACAAAATATTGCTGCCAAACACATGGAAAGGAACAAATAACGTCCAAAATAGCAAAAAGCTAAAAGTTCAAGAGTTCAACAGTTTTTACACTGGAGATTCATTTCATTATCATCTGGTTTAATACTGTTATTGTTCCTGCCAAAAAATAAAAATGTACGCCGGTGTAGTTAACAAGCAGGCGTAAGCTCTGTTGGTGCAGCCCTGGAGATTTCTCTTCAGGGTTCTAACCTGCACCTAAATGCTGGACTTTGATCTACTGGTGGATCTCCAGGGTCAGAGCTGAGGATAACTGATGTGCACTTTTAAATCAAGTAAAGTCACTGCACATTTTACTGTTGGCATAATAGGTGGTGAATGTCTTAGGCCGTTGGAACTGTGATCCTTATATATTCACTGTTCCAAATTGGGAGTGACTCAGAATTCCTTTACAGTGATGGTGATCGGAACCAGGGCTCACAATGTATAGTTTAGATTCTCTGCCCGAACCCGAACCAAGCATTTGATTTTAATTACAGTTAATATGTCGGGCCGGGCTGGGCTCGGTTACAGGGTGCACGGGCTCAGGTTGGGTCGGGTCTCATTTTTTGGGCCCGATCTAAACTCTACCACAATGTATAGATATTTTATAGATATTTTATTTACAATCCAAGACCTCCAGAGAACTTACACGTGTCACCTTTTGTAAATGATGTTAAGGAGGGTAAAATAATAACAAAAAACATTAATGGACTGTTTTACACCTTACAGTTTTTTAGATGTACCTCTATACCGATGCATTTAAGGCCAAGAGCTTATTTCATCATGATCATAAATCCATGCCCCAAGCACCAGGCAACTTATCACTTTGAATTACTTTGTTTCTTAGCGGTTAGATTATACATAAATGTTGATTAAATCAGTACATTTCTCCTTTAAATTACAGAAGTTAGAGGAGAGAAATGCTGGGGCAGTTTTAAAGTACATTTATCCTCCTTTGATCTTTTGTGTCCTACAGCAAGAAAGTCCTCTTCATCAGACGCCCCTCAGTGCTCGGACGAGAACGGCTCCAAGGCCAAGGACAAAGCGACCAATAGCGAGAAAGAGAAAGACAAGGACTCGAGCCAGGGCAGCAAGTCGGCCGACTCTGGGGAAGAGACAGATAAAGATTTTATTTTTGTATGATGGAGGGAATGACCTAAAGAGAGAGAGAGAGAGAGAGAGAGAGACCGGATCACTTTGTGTTCATTTCAGCCTGTTTCAGGAAGCCCCTCCAAGACTGTTAAAACGTAATGCTGCAGTCCAACAACCTGGAATCCCAGTAGAGAGAGTGTGTGTGTGTGTTTGTGTGTGTGTGTTACCTTACTAAATGCATGTTCCCGGTAGCGTATGTCTGATTGTGTGTCCCCTCCCTGGCACAGGAAGCACGTGTTTGCGCTGTATGAAGTGTCTCGCTTCAGGAAACTTTAATAATCTCGTTAGTCTAATAACTAGGGCTGAAGCACTGTTAAACACATCCAAACGAGCTGGGTGTTTTCTCACTGTGGTGAAACCTCACTCACTCTCTGAACAGGGGAGGCATTGGCACACGGTGTGTCACTGCCTGCCCTTGTGCCTTAGAGCTCCACTCTACTACTGTACTGTGACCATTCGAAGCAGGACACTGACGGCATCTTGGACACTGTTTGTGTGTGTTTCTGTATGTTGGTTGATTGAACAAGCCCTGTTTAAATGCATTTAAACTAAAGATACAGGGATTTCCTTACCATGTGCATCAAAACAGGCACGTCTTTAAGGCCAATTCACTCTCCCACAACTTGTTTGTCAAGGAAAAGTTTTATGTTGCTAATTTATACATCACAAATGTTTGGAAACTCCATGCGTTTCAAATAAGACTTCATATACCTTCCTGAATGTGAGACCAGACTTGATGGAACTCTCCCACGTGTTTCAACCTCAAGACTCCTGCATCTGCATCGTATGGTCGAATAACATGGGCAGTGATTTTAGCATGTTTGCCCTCTCAACCTGTACGCTCATAGAAACAGGGCATTTACTGTTTGTTGTGTCTAATTGTTGGAAATGTGTCATTTTATGATGCAAATGCGCAACTACAACATTAACACTCCAGTAATGTGGGCTTAAGATCAAATAAACACGAGAAGATATCTAACCAAAGCTGTTATTAGAGAGTTTTGACCATCTTTTAAATGCTCTTGCAAAAAACAAAAGTCATTCTGGTTACTTCAAGGTATGTTTTCCAAAACCACCCATCAATAATAGAAAGTATAGCTGGCCCCAGTCATTTTGGGCAGGTAGGATTAAATGGCGTTTACGCTCCCTACACCATTTGGCATAGTGCCAGCTGATATGAAGTGGCAGTTCAATTTCTTGGTCCTACTGTCTCAGCAGCAGCCTCTTTTTATCCATTAGCTTTGCTGGTCTCTTGGAGAAATATTTCGGTGAAGAATCACATTTACAATTTTTTCCCTCTTTACTCCAGTTGTAATCAATCAACAAAGACATTTTTAAGGTCTAAATGTTGCTTCTTTAGTTTAGAACGACAGCCGTGAGGCTACTGTTGGCAACAAACCCCAAATGGCAGTATGAAGCGGAAAAGAACTTCAGATAAATACATCAATAAAATCAGTCTGAATCTGCGCAAATTGCAATCAACTCTTTATTAGGGTGATGCAGACTTGTGGATGTGGTTTAAGGCTCAGTATGAGGTACTATGTGCTGTAAAACTGAACAACACCTTTTCTAGCTGCCTTTTTGATTACATGTGGGGTAATTGGGGGGAAAAGTGAAAACTATTTTTCACCAAACTGTTCTAAATGTCTCGGGTTATGTTTTAATTTGTCATCACAGCACAGTTTTTTTGGTTTTATTTTTTTCATTTTTGCAATAAAACTTAAGATCGTCTCCTTCTGCTCCCAAACAGCCAATCACTGTCCCTCATGCATGTGATGTCGACTTCTGTATATACGAAATGTGCTTTCATACATGTACGTGTTTGTGTGTAGATATGCATGTTAAATATATACAAGTTGGAAATATTAACATGCCGTATATATCCACACACGTACATGTACACAGATCTTGTAAGGTACTAAGCACAGTAAAATTAAAAAACAAAAAAATGTAAGAAAAAGCAATGGAAGTTGTACAGCTACATAATTTATTCTGATTGATAAATGATGGTTGGTGGTGCTTTTCCTTTTTACTCCAATACAACTGGCTCTTCCTCTTTACCTAGGATGTACATTTTGTCCATATTGTGCGAAAAAAGAACTTCTATTAATTTTGTTATTGCACACTGCTTGGCAGAATGCTTTTGTGTTATTTTTATTATGTAAGGGCAACCGTGTTAAATGAGTGTGGTTCTTCAGTGTTAAAATAATATAATGAAATCCTGTATTATTTTAAAACCAGCAGATGTGTTTTGATTTGCTTATTGTGTTATGCAGTATTTTGGATCTGGTTTTGGTGATAATCAAACTCTAACATATTTCACTCATGCATTCTATAGACTGTGGACGTTTTCTTTTTGGATATATTTCTACCAAGCTGATTAAAACTGATTTTACACGTTTATTAAGCCTGGTTTGATTTGAATTCATTTCAGAATCTGCCTGCATCTAAGCCTCGCCGTTTCTGCACAAGCAGGCTTTGTTCTAAGTGAATAATGAATAGAGTCATTTTGGCCATTGTCCGACAACGGGATATTTACTAGAGTACAGATGAACCGTCCTCTATTTTCAATGTTCAGTTTTAACACAAGGTGGCACTAATGTTACACACACGAACACACTATTATGATACAATGCTATAAACCAGCGGTCACCCAGGCCCATCCTGGAGGTCCATCCTGGAGGTCCCTCCTCGGGCTACGTGTGTAGATGTATGTTTTCTGCTGGGAAACCTTGAGTCCAGGCATTCTTGCAGACGTCAATTAAATTAAACCTTGCTGATATTCTCTAGTCATAGTGATGCCTTTCAAATAGATGACACATCCTGAATGCAAAACTTGTTTACATGGGTTGATGAAAACGATAAAGTGTTGAAGGTATCGGCATGGCTTTCATATTCTCCAGAAGTCAATCTGATCAAGCATCTATCTACCTGTTTTGGCTTCCACCCTTTCACATGGTTTGGTGGAGAAGAAAAAAATGTTATCAAGTGATCAGGTGACCTTTATGACAGGTTTCTGTAATTGGTTTGATGGAAAACAATTTTATGGTCAAAGTTGTTCATCCGGGGAATCAACTGAATACGAGAATTTAGAAATAAACAAAATAAATACAACTAGCTTTTCATTTACAGAGGAGGACGAATGATAATTATTATTTTTTGTTCTAATTATTTTTCCCTCTTTTCCTGTGTGTGCTAGGACAACACTACCCTATATGTTTTAATGCGAAAGGAAGTGGTGTCAGCTATGGTGGTTAGGTATGTGGTGCAGGTCAACGTTACATCTCTATTTTTTATTTATATATACAGTAGATAATAACTTTTCAGTCAATATTACCTTGAAAGCTAGATTGTCATATTGTAGTTAGCATGGTTTTAGGATGTTAGAATAAAAGCACATGGCTTAATCCCATACTAAGTACATAAAAC